>LOND01001420.1:83744-96509 GCA_014220965.1 Paragonimus kellicotti | reverse complement strand
GTTGTTGACGCCGTCTTAGTTTTTTTTTGTGTAAGTCATGTGTATGGCTTACTGGGCCATTGGCTCATTTTTGTGTATTGTTTCCTTTCACAGGATTGTTGTTGGAACCCCTCCTTCGAAAGAACGCTATCCCCCGGTGTCTCCACGTTGCCCCCAAGTTGGTCCGTAAGTGCAACGAACAATCAGAGTAGAAATGGCCGGCTTGCATGTTACACTGTTACATGGTTAACGGAAGTGCTGTTGGCATCATTTCGCTTTACTATTGTGTAAGTCGTGATTTCTTCGACTATCGTGGGGGGACAAATACACCACCCGTTTCGCTTTCACAGCTCGGTACCTACTGAACAAATTGAGGTCACTGAAGTGTGTTATTGACGGACGTATGTTCGCTTAAATTAGCCGATAATTAAAAACGACCTTTTCGAATGTTATTTTTGAGATTTTGTAACACTGATGCTGGTTTCGTTGTCTGTGTACGACAACAGATGCGGAGATAGTGTGTAAATGAATAGGTATGATTTCAGTGACCTCAATTTGTACAGCAGGTACCGAGCTGTGAAAGCGAAACGGGTGGTGTATTTGTCCCCCCACGATAGTCGAAGAAATCACGACTTACACAATAGTAAAGCGAAATGATGCCAACAGCACTTCCGTTAACCATGTAACAGTGTAACATGCAAGCCGGCCGTTTCTACTCTGATTGTCCGTTGCACTTACGGACCAACTTTGGGGCAACGTGGAGACACCGGGGGACAGCGTTCTTCCGAAGGAGGGGTTCCAACAACAATCCTGTAAAAGGAAACAATACACAAACATGAGCCAAAGGCCCAGTAAGCCATGCACACGACTTACACAAACGGAAACTAAAACGGCGTCAACAACACAGCAGCACGCCCGTCACACAATTCAAATTCAACCTGTGCGCGCTTGCTGGTTTCGACCGCACGTTACTACAGTTAACCAATTGATGCTGAAGGTCGTTGCAGCCACCGTTCTATTGGTTGTGAGGGGAATTAGTCTTGTCATTTTCCTTTGCATGTGGCTGTTGTGCACTTTTAAATGGCTATCGTCATGTTAGAGCACACAATCATGAATATGCAACTAAGCCACTAGCTTTCCGTATTCATTACTACAATAATTTTTTAAAATTATGTAACCTCTGTAGGGGTTGATCAGACGTTTCTTGCGAACGCTGCATAAACTGCAGAGTAAATGTTCGGGAGGTCCGCCGGAATGCTTTGACAGTTATACTGCTAGTCCCTCAACGCTCAAACGTTTCACTTCATAGTACTACAGTTCTAACAGGCGGAACTCCACCCCGAGTTTGCGATGGACTCAACGAATTTGAATAAGTGATCTCTTATTCTACAGCAATCCGCATCATGATACGAATTGTTGTAGGAACACTCTCACGTCATTTCACTCTGGGTTTGATGAGTTCCTCAACCAAAGTCATGCGAAAGTTGACAAACAGCTCAGCACTCTGTTTTGTCACGACCGAGAAAACAGAAGTCTACAACCAGTTAGAGTCCAACATGCAGCGCGTAGAATGGGGAAGTGAAGAATTTCCGTGCAAACAACAATAACGTACACAGTTGGGTTAAACAAGTTGACACTACCCGGGTAGTGTCAACTTGTGCAACAAAATTACAAAAAATCAAACCATTCTAAGGTCGCTGCAGCACATCCTCCAGGCCACTGGAGGGAACACGGGCCTTCGTTACATAATATAGACATGTAGTTATAAAATCACACCACACTATAATCTCCAGTGTGACATCTGGTTGGCCGAAAATACGGGATAATAACAAGGGGGAATAGCCTATTAGGTGGTCAGTCGCGAACTAACATTGAGCCGGTGAGTTCACTGTTTAGATTATTTGGGATATTTAGTCTTCGGCACAACTCCATTGCATCGGGCTAACCAATCACAGAAAAATCACGAGTGAAAAAACTGGAATAGGTATGTTTGTCTAGTGCTGGATGGTGGCTTTCAAGGCTTATCCGTTCGTTGCACCATGTCCACGGGACCTAAAACTGAATGGCAATGAAGCAAAACAAGCTCACAATATCGACGGGCTATTCAGCACCAGCAAGTCGTTGGGGGTTTAATGCTGTTTCATTTTTTTCGAATGTCAATGTGGTTGGGCCTGGGTGGCACCCAAAAACTGGTAAAAGATGACGTTTAATGCACACGGGAAATACATGTCAAGTAACGTCTACAGGACAGTTTTATGAAAGTAATCCCTGTGTATCACGTACATTAGCCTATTCAACAATTCTCAGATTCCCGTACGCTTCCGCCATGTTGGTAGTGTAGTGAAGGGGGAGGTGTAAGATTAATGTCTTGTGCTCGGGGTGGTTGTGGTACGTCCGGAATGAGACGACGGTGCTGGAGTTCTCCGCAAGACACTGGACACACTTTCTTCAACAAACATGGGTTTATCTCAGCCTGTTTAAACAGTCTCGCGTTTCTGACCACGCTTGACTGAGAATTTTCGGATCGTCGTAGGACACGTTTTGGGCCTGTATGTGGCGGTCGCAGATTCTTACGTGAGCCAACTTACCGTATGAAGGCATAAGAACAGGAAGTCTTCCGTACAAATACGCAGGTGACAGTCGTTCCCGTGACTGCACCGCACGTAGTAGTCGCACGTAGTTCGCCAAACGTGTCACATACTTTCTGTAACTGAGAGGCTTAATTGAAGAGGGGGACACAAGTTCTTCAAGCGAACGTAAGTCGCAACCATAGACAAGTTGGGATGGCGTACTTTCCAGACTCACCCTGACCTTGTAGCGCAACCCCCGTGAAAACGCTTTTTGCCAGGAGAAGTTGGACAACACACTATGAGCTGTTTTCACCTGACGGTAGAAACGTTCTACCATCCTGTTATATTATGAAGGGCAGTAGTGCGTATGTGGCTATACGCAAGGGGCTTTAGAAGATCCGCGAGAGATCCCTTAGAATGAGAACCACGTTCCATAGTCATCATTGCCTAACAGCCACATCGGTCTGCGTAGTGTTCTAAAAATGGACAAGCCGCCGCTTCGGAAACGCAGTCGGAGGCGGAGTTGTATTCGGTCGCCTAGTGAAATGATCGTCAGAAGGTGATAACACGCCGACGATGTCAACGTTCTTTCAGTGAGAATGTGCATCTGGTGCAGAAAAGCACCAATAGGTCTATTATTATGACCGGACTTTAGAATGCTGGAATTGCAAACAACAGCGAGTCCAATTTCGGACGTCGTGGTTCACTTTGGGCCATACAAAGCGTTCAGTGATAAGCTTCACTGAAACACGTATGCCAGGGTGCGATAGGTTATGCAGTACATTGAACATCACATGACAACACGATGACGGTACTACGGACATCTTGCGTAACGTAACACGCGATGGTGCTCTCTGAGGAACTTGAAGAAGCATATTGTGTTTTGAGAGGGATGTACTGACGAAACTGCTCTGTCTCTGAATCGCCTGTTTGCATAGCAGTCATGGCGGGAATGGTTGTAGAATCGTTTACCTAGTATAAGTATGAGAGCACATCTGCGTCAGAATTGAGGGCGTCTGAGAAATGCCATATATCTGCCGTGAACTCAGAGATGTAGTTCACTTGCCTGATTTCTGTTGAGGATTGCCTGTAAGATGAATAGTCCAAGAAATACACGAGTGGTTCATGGTCAACTTCAACCTTGTGTTGTAAGCCTTTAAGGGCACGCTGAGATTGGCGTATTGCAAACTGAACGGCAACCACTTCTCCGCCGTAAGTACAGTAACGGAATTCTGCGGGTTACAACTGTTTGGAGATGGCGGCGTGTCGCAGTCAATGGCGTACCTGCATCCATACCATTTCTAGTTCTTTCGCTTAGACTTCTATTAATTTTCAACCTTCTTAGTAACGTCTTCTAGGATATTCCACGTCACTGTTGAGGTGAGCGGCAGCCCGAGCCACAGTACCTTTTGGTCAGGCTCATGGCTGCTATATGATGATGATGAATGGTCGTGCGCCTAACATCGGTGAAAGACAGTTTGTGACCGCTTCCACAGAGGAGACCGATCATTGGCTGCGTGATGTGCGCATAACGATGGATGAATGGACGGTAACGATTTGTCAGGTCTCGAAATCGGCGAAGCGGCTCGAAGAACAAGGGTTTGGGTTAATCCTGGATAGCCTGGATTTTGATTGGAAAGATAGTTGAAATCTGGTGATGTAGAACCTCGATGGTCGATTTGTCTAGCTTGCAGTTTGATGGGTTGACTCTAATACTATAGTCAGTCAGCCGTTCGAAAAGAAAAAAGTAATGCGTGAAGTAAAAGAAGGGAAAAAACGCAGGGATAAAAAAGAAAACAGTTGCGACGATGCACACAGAGACTGACAACATGAGCGCCATTGACTTCTTTTCTTCGCCATATCAGTCAGCGTCCTCAACCCTCAGATCCCAGCCGGAAAGCTGGGAGCGTCCTTCGGAAACAAGCTTCACAGTGAGTTCCTTCATACTCCGGATCCAAGCCATGTGTTGATCACCGGCCTGTCGCTTCTTGCCAAATTCACCATCCACAAACAAAGCACGATGTGGAAGGCGGTGGGTTGGCGTTCGAAAATGTAGACAAGCCAGCGAAGCTTGTGAGACCAGACCAAAATAATCAAGGGTCAATAGGGTTTATCCGTTACAAAGACACGTCGGCGAACCTTGTCGTTGTTGACAGTGTTCCCACCACACCGCTAATACTTCAGAGATACCGATGGTCGAGAACGGATACTCACCACGGATACTCCACGCTAATGAACCAGGTTTCGAAGCCGTACAATAGGACTGCCCTCACAGTGGCCTTTCATTGAGAGATTGAGATCATGCTGACACCACAGATGGTGCGGATTGATAAACGCCATCCGAGCTTTTGTTATACGATTTGTGAAATCATTAGACATTCTGTCAGCGTTAATGCAGCTCCCAGGGTACGTGAACTTCTTGACTACTTCCAACTGCTCACCAACAAGAGTGAGGACAGTCGCAGAGCCCCACCAATCTTGCAACAACACATTGAACTTGATAGGTGCAAAAGCCATACCAAACTGACGAACTGAAGCCTCCAATCTGTCTAAGATGTTCTGGGCTCCCTGTGAGCTCTTGCAGATTAGGGCGATGTCGTCTGCATACTCTGTGTCTCGAAGTCGAGCACCTGGGAACAAATCCGCGTCATTATATTCACAGTTTGTCAGGGCACACTGAGATCTCGTCTACTGCAAAGTTGACTTGGAAGTGGTAGGCTAGACAGCCTTGTCGCACCTCAGTTGGGATGCTAAGGATCGACGACACGCTGCCATGAGCTCTAGCCCTGCCTGAGGTCTGACAATAAATTGCCTTCAGGATGTTCACATACTTCTCAGACACACCCTTCCTCGATAGACAGTCCCAGAGTGCAGCTCTGTCAACCGAATCGAAGGCCCTCTGATGTCCAGAAAGGTAATAACTGTTGGATTTCTATATGGATAATGGAGTTCAAGCATCTGGCGAAATGTGAAGATGTGATCAATGCAGTCCACGGCCAGGGCGAAACCCAGTTCGCCCTTCACGAATACGTTCTCACCTTTTGTCCAGTCTACGAAGTACAGTGGCTGCGACCAAATTGGACGCAGTAGGAATCCTGCTAATCCTTCGGTAGTTTGTATGGGGAGTGCGTGAGGCCTTTTTGGAAATGGGGCCGATGTTAACCAAACCCCAGTCACTGATCTGTAGTTTCTGGAGGAGAGCCGTCAACTCTACCTAAGGCTGGACCTCCGTCTACAAAAGGTGCAGAATGGAGTTCGTCTGGGTCGGGTGCCTTATGGCATTTCAGAAACTTGTTTCCGATTGTGGTGAAACGTCAACAGCCCAGTGCGCACAGGCAGAACCAGAAGGCGTAGTAAATGGCGCGGGTAGCCAATCTGACTGCTGTTGGGAATGCTCAGCCCAGTGTCCTAAGCGTCGTTGCAGGTTATGAATAGGCTCACCATTGACTTCGCAGATTACCTCGCTCACACCTGGCTTCCTGCTACCAGTTGCTCGGATGAGATGGAAAAAGCTTCCGAGAGTTCCCGATAGCAAAGTCTTGTTCCATCTCCATGGTATGTTGCATTCACCAGGCCTCGTGGTCCTCTCGTAGGTGCTTTTGGAGCTCCAGGCCAGTAGATTAGCGGGCCAAGTTGTACTCACTGCCATGTGGAATATTCCGGCGAACGCGTAGAGACCCAGAGGTCGGCAGCTGAACGAGCAGTAGTGTTGTATAACATGTAACGTCGTTTGTGATTAGTATAGTCCGTGCATTGAACTAAGGGACAGGTCTGAGTGTCAAGAAGACGAGGGACCAGAAACGACCATTGAAACATGGTCTATGCACTATGGCGAACGTGTCACCAAGGCGAATGACAATGCACTACTGCTCAATGTGTGCGGATACACGTCAGTCATGCAAATGAGTGTACGCGTTCGTTGTCCTATGTTTTCACATAACCTGTAAGGGGTTTCGTGCAATACACAACCTCGCAAGTCGAACGTTCTTTGCGGTCGCAGCAATAGCATCACACGAGACAGTATCGCATTTATGTATTGCATGGCGTATAGTTACCCAATGTAGTTCAATGTCTTCTGGTTAGTGAGGACATAGACTAGAAGCAAACGCACACTGGTAAGTGTAAAGCGCCTGCATTCCTCCTAGTTTAGATGCGTCACTCTGGTTGACAGCGAAGTGATCTCATTAAAGCGCAAAGCGAACTTGACACATAACAGTGCATGATCTGGAACCCACACAACTACTCCATATTGACTTGTAACCTTGGTAACAGCCACGTCACCATAGCTGACAGCCGTGTGGTCAATCTGTCTGCGATTGACTTAACGATGAAGGTCGCCAGGTAGCGCATTAGCATCTAAAACGTCCAAAATTAGTACTTGCCAGAAACAGACCTAGTCTGACAGCGCAAAAGTGGCTGTTAACGGTGATCCGGTCTAGCGGCGCCCTCTTTGCATAAGCGCTTGGGCATTTCCGACACCGGCTTGACCAGGGTCTCCAGACAAGCGCACATTGTGTCCGCATGGTGAAGCGGCTGACGGAGATTGAAGATGTAGCACTGAGCTAGAATCCTGAAGCCGTGTTTCAGCAAGACAACAGATATCGATGGCGAGGTCTCCAAAGTACACGCAAGAGCTGCTGCTGACCTGTTTGCGTAACTGTGCGAACATGAAACATGACAGGCTCAAGTGATATTCATTGTATTCTTGGTGGTATTCTTGATGTTTAACACACTATCATTCGAGCTGTGACTTCCGTCGCGGCAAATGAGGTAATTCTCTGGTGTGTGCGTGAAAACGGTATTGGAGGGGTACCAGGTAGAGTTGTTTGATACAAAAGGGAGGGGAAGGAGATAGTTTGGTTTAGTGCGGTAAAAGGTGATGTGGGAGCAAGGCTTACATCTCGGCCACAAAGTCGTGATAGGAAGACAAAACAAAATTCATGATTAATGTATGTTTATAAATTCACGTCTTGGTTACCCAGGCCGAAGGGGGGTTGGCTTGCGCAGCTCCACCCTGAGCGTTCGGTTGAAAATAACCTAACCCACAAGTCAACAGGACGAAGCACAGAGTTTGCAGTCCATTGGGGGCCGGTGACCAGTAGTGGTTCGGTTCATACGCCCTTCGGATAGAGTTCCATCCATCCAGGATGCTCAATGCACCCTGCAGGAGGTTGCGACAGAAGCAGCGCGGCAGTTCTTTGACTCACCAGCGGGGATGAATCTGATGTAGTAGATCTGTTCAGCTAGGAAATCCAGGACCGACTGGACTGTTGATACGCATGTCTTTTGTTACCGGGGGCCGGTGACCAGAATTGGTTCATACGCCCTTCGAATGGGGTCCAGCCATTCAAAGTACCCGGCACACCTTGCGTACCCGTTGAAGCCGGATGATCACCGAGGTGATTCGTACGTCTTCCTCGGAGTTTGTGCATGGTTCGCGGAGACTAGAGATGTCGGCACGTCAGATAGCATGTTGTCCGGAAGCCCGTGTGCTCTCGTTGGGGCAACTGAAACCTTTTTGTGGTGGGATAACGTACGCCATGTCGTAACATCGTCAAAGAGCTTATGTGATATTTTATAGAATGCTTGGCCGCCAGTCGTGAATCCATCAAGCTATGGTGTTACTATCGTTCATGGTCCGCGACTGCTTGTTCGCCGAGAGAACTCCACTTAATTCACGCTTGGCCCCCACGTAGAAGGTCGTTCGTCAGTCCGCAGTCTGGGGACGCGACGGCGGCGTTGGGCTAGCCCACCCGTTTATCAATGTACCGGATAAATGCAAAAGGTATTATTTTTTGAAACGGCTGGTAATTAAAATATCATCGACTCGAGGATAAGCGAAGTGTAGACCACGGGTGACTTCGTGCATAAAGCGCTGAAAGTCTGGGCGGCATTGGTCAGTCCAAATGGCATTCGCAAGAACTCGAAAAGACCAATGGAGTAATCACAGCGGTCTTGGGCACGTCACCAGGAGCCACTAGAATCTGATAATGAGCGCGGACTACCTGCATGCGCGGAATCGGATACTTGTCACGGACTGTTATCCTACTAAGACCGCCGTAGTCACCTCAGGGACACCAACCTCCTGACTTTCTAGGGACCAGATGCAGCATTGGGGCAGACCTCATCATTCTTACTGCTTCTGGGTCTCCATTCACTGACGCTGGGATGCCTATTACTCTCTAGAGTCATCCTGGGCATTTCTAGTTCTTGCTCAACACAGTCGGATGTGCAAATGCGGCGTGCTCTGGTGAACAATGTTCTCACTACACCCCGCTTATATTTCACCGGGTTGAAACTAGTGAAGTGCATATACTGACCAGACCATGTTGGTTTCCTGTAAATGCCCCGCTTTATTGATCCGTCAGCCCTTCGTGTGATGAGTATGTCCAGATAAGGCAGAATTCCATCAATCTCTACGTCATACGTCACCTTGAGGTTGGGATGGACGCCAATAAGCTACAGGACGAGTTGTTATTGATTTTTGGAAACGAGCAACTATCATCTACATAGCGTCGTCTGTAGTATGATAAGTTGTGAGATGATATCACTTAGTTGCCCTTCTATCATGATCATGAAAAAGTTAGCGAGAAGGAGACCTAGTGAACTACCCGTCGCTGCCTCGTCAATTCGTCTGTACGGTGTAGTTTGAAACTTAGGACTGACATCCTCCATACACAGTAATAGCAAATTTTTCAGATAATCTGTTGGGATGAAAATGGAGATATTTTCCACAACAATTAGATCACACACAGAATGAGTGGTTTCTCTTAGGGGGACATTCATGGAGATTGAACATCCATCGAGCAAATGTTCATTATTGATATTAGTTCGATCCAACCCATCCGCAATTTCCAGAGAGTCTTTGATCTGTCAAACTTTTGAATGGCTGGCTTGAATACTATTGCATGTAGTAATGATGGAGAGCAGAAACCAGTGTTTATGCATTGCGTTCATGCATAACCATTTACTATAAAAAAGCATTGTGTTATCCGTTAACAAAATCCTGTGTTATTCCGTCTCCCAATAAGTTTTAGCGCCGAAGATTTTTCTAAGGAATCCCTTGGCCATCTCTTTTCTGCATCACTGGTGACTGAAAAGTGGTTAATTTTCGGTGTTTCTATCAACCTGCTCTTCCATTGTAATTTTTCTATCCTCTTTTCCAGTCCAGTTCCATGGGGTCTGGAAGTTGTTGCGATTAATGTCCGGGGTATCCGATATACTGATTGACAATTTTTTTGTTGGACATTCTCCCGAGCCCCTGTCTTCACATTCACGTTTCCAGCCTTATGCGTTCAAACTCGTCTCTGGGTAATATCTGTGGCTAGTATGTAGTATCTGATAACGGCAATAGAATGTGATGGTCGGGCGTGGATACAAATTGCACTGAATCGTTTATGGAGTGCCAAACTGATTACTTTGGTCAAAATCTGATGACAGACGAGATGCGCGTTTGCATGCCCTATTAGTTTGTTCCAACAGACATTAGTTTGTAAGCTAACAAGAATGTCTTCCGTAGCATCTTCTAAGCACGGAGACGTTATCACGTTCACTGATGTTGTGAATTGAAAGTTTGATCGTCTAACTTTGAAAGAGAAATGGCGAGGTGATTTGTTTAGTTCTGATTCAACACACCGACATTTGCGGTCGGTTTCTGCAATTATGAGCACCTCAAGTTCTGTTTGTTGAGTTTCATATTTCATCACAAGCAACACCAATGTACCACATAAACGCTTTGTTTAATCCAACCGCATACACACGGGTCATATCGGTGCAACTTAGTAGTGACATTGTTCTACCAGTAGCCAACTTCCATGTAAGAGTGACCACACACCATGGCATTCTTTGTACTCGCTTTGCGGTCGCTTATCCGGCCCATTCACCCACACTTGTAGCAGTCAGTCGAAAGTTTACCAATGGGGCTTTTAGACACGCCCATGTAACCAAGCTCTGCTAACCATTTCACGGTGCCACTATGAGCTACTCCGCTGTCTCTTATATTTTACCACTGCACATAAATAGTTTCTCTTTCTTTACCACGCTTTGGTTTCTTCTCTTTTAGTTGGTTTAAATGCTGTTATAACTTCTGACTGCCAATCTGAAAGATGTTTACTGCCATGCCTCTGATTAAACCAGAGTCCAGTTTTTTCTCTACAGGGCTAGTTTAGCACCTTCTTCAACCTACACAAGACTTATTGCTGCTGCTTTCGTTTGACCTCGTACCACTTTTAACCTAGTGGCTTTCAACGTGTGTGCAGTAGTGTGTACGGGATAACAGACAGGCTTGAATCGTAACTTACAAACCTTAGCCGTTGATGGACGTTACCTCTGGCGGACACGCATTCATTCAGTGTCTAAAACCTACCTACTGTCTCCATCTGCTGCTGATGCATTGTTCCCTCTGCGCCTCTTCAAAGTCCAGACATTAACATCTGATCAAGCGGATATCTACTGTCTTAGTCGAAAGAGCTGGCGTCTCTCAGTTGGAGTGTTTATCAGCCGACAGCTTAAGTTGACAGGTTCTTGTTGCGTAAACAAGCTGCGACTTCATGAGCATAGTTTTTTTGCCTGTGCTGCAGAACATTAGAATTCGTAAGTGGTGAAAAAGTGGGTTCTACCAACATCCTCTTGATCTACAACAAACACCTAAGGCCGATATTGCGATTCTAGCCACTGACTAAACGGTCCGAGTTAGTCTGTTGTCACCTAGCCGCTGAATTCGACCTCGGCAGTTTTCACTCAGACAACAGGCACACACTATTGGGTGTTGTCCTCTATTTTTCGCCGGTGTGCGCTTGCCACTCAAAACATTGATTCACTGTCTAACCCCCTTCTCCATGTGCGCTGGCTGAAGTTTACCACATCGCAGTTGGTTGAAGATGAGATTTTCTCCTAGGTCGCTGTTCCTACTGGTCGGCTTGTCGTGGTTCTGATCACGCGCAGCTTTATGCGAAGATACTGACGCTTTTTAATCTTTTTTCACTTGGCAAGTCTAGACGGGTAAACTAAAATAAACCACCGGTCCCAGCTTTGCTGATCAACTTCGAAACTGGGCTTGCCAACAAATTAACCTCCATCCTACGGAGCGCTTTCTGTCAACACTGGATACGACTAGAAACTTTTCCACTGAAGACTGACTGTTGACGATGGTGCTGAAGAAGAGGTCTTATTCATAGTTCCATCTCGAATAGCTTTTGTCACCACGGAACGAATTCAACGTCCGTATAACATCTTTTTCCCATCAGAGGGTGGGGCTAGTTACGTGATTGTATGAAGCGTACTTCTCTACGACTGCGAAATGTAGCCATTTCATGGTGGCGATATTTTTAGGCCTTCTCTTATTGACAGTCATCTTCGGAGCATCGTCTATACGTGGCGATGTGACTACTGACAACTTACAGTGCAACGTTTGGCAACTGGTCTCCTCTTCTTACAGGACTTATTTTCCATTAACTAGTTACGTGGCCTGAACACGTCTACCCAGCACCTCGCCTGCGCTTTTTGAGTGTGGCTGGAAAATGGAGCATGGTGGACAGCCTGTGATTTTGCGCAGGCTTACGAAGAAATTAGCATCATGTTTGGCCCCAGTTGGCTCTACCGGTTTCCCGGCTAAGGTCCAAGAGACTCTACGAGTCGTCGGCTGGACTAGACCGCAACTTGTATTGTGTGATGGAATTTTTATGTTCATTTTTGTGACCGTCCTATGCTATTACTATACACATTTCTTCTTGAAGAACGAAATCCCCCAAAGACAGCGACAGAAATTGAAGCATCACGTTCAGTGTAATGCTGATAAATTTTATTATCTGTGTTTTTTGTCGTCGTAAATCTTCGCATCTTTTCCTTTGCCCACTCATTTTAATTTTCCAACTGTATTCGTCTCCTCCTCTTGGATTGACACAGTCAATCAGATTTGTGCACATCAATAGTAGTATTATACTTACCGGCGACACTGGCAGTCAGTGCGTGCAGCTCGTGGTGATTGCATGTTTCCACCGATACTAACAAGAATCCGTCACAACGAGACTGGACCTTGACGTGGTGTGACGGCTTGCGCATCTCGATGACCTATTGGGCTAAACTGGACGGTGTGTCACCACAGTCACTCATACCAGGCAGGCCAATGGGTAGAGGTCTGACAAACCAGTCTCCTGGTCCTCCAGGTTGGGGGTTGGAAGAAGGTTGGCATCTTTTTCCGGAAAAAGTACCAAGTTCT
>LOND01001420.1:62388-77785 GCA_014220965.1 Paragonimus kellicotti | reverse complement strand
TCAATCTGCCCATTTGTTTGTCTGTTGTAGTCTGTCATGATTCACTTTATCACTTCGCCTAATAAGGCGTGAATAGATTTTGTGCATAAGATTTGAACTTTATTTCGGCAAGCTATTTTTAACGTATGTTTGATTGCTGTTCTTGATAATCCATTTGTCGTCATGTGCAATGTCGGCTGCTCAATCCTGCACGATCTTTTGGGAATAGAAAACGCTACTTTGTTTCTTTGCTGTTGCTCTTCACAGTCTGCTCACAACCATTAGGTCGTCTGGTTTATGGTAAATTTTCGATCTGTCCGGTTTTTTACATGAGGGGCTAAACAATGACAAGGTTTTACCGGAAAATAATTCTGTGTATTAACGGTCAATGAGTAATCAAAGAGTGACTGTCCGATAACCACCCTACGAGTCTGGACTTGGAGTATGGTACAGTTTAGATAGTGAGTTGTGTTCAAGTTGAAGTGGTCGTCGTCACTGAGAAACGTCAATCGATCGAGTAACATTCACCTCGATTTGGTCCGAGGTTCTACGAGTTGCAGCCAGAAATCACTTTTTAACGTTATGCATCTTAGACGGAAAACGCTGTTACCTGAAGTGTCTCTAAGAAGCAGCACGGTACACACTATCAGACGGGTTTCGGTGGTGGACTTTTAAGACAAATGTCTTCACGCTGCTGAAGAGTTCGTCGGTATTTGCTCATCAGAAGCTTCGATGGAAACGGTTGTCTAAGAAGTAACACTTTGAACAACGAATACGTTTAGCTGAAAATTACATATCTTGTGCAGGCAAGCGGAACAATCTGGTCTTCTTCGATGAAAAAGCACTTTAGCCAGATGACCTAGACTCTTGCAATAGTAACTAGCATAACGAAGTTTGAGTTCAATACCTGCAGTAAACGATCGTGCGAGTGTTGCAATGGGACTGTCATTGAATCTTCAGTTTCGTGCATGGGGCAGAACTTTGTGCCTTTGCGGAGGAAGCAGACATCTTCTGTCCGATTGCTGCTAGTTTTGAGCCAATATGGTGGCGAGCGCCTGACGTTTCAGCAAGACGTCTATGACTGGCGTACGAATTGGTGAATGAAGTGGTGGTTGCCATGTAATCCAATTGACGTAATGATCTGTCTGTTTCTTGGCCACAGTCCCAATGTAACTGATGTGCTATGTAGGCAATTGTCCGGTCGTGCGCACTGCGACAACTGAACTTTTCATTCGAGAGATCATGTGAAAAAGACTGTTCAGCAACCTTGAAATGCATTTGAATGAAAAAAAACTTGAAAATGTGATTGATTGCGCGAATAATCGTTGCGTTCGAATTATGTCACAAAACGGAAGTCGTTATGCTTTTTCATCTTCACTAAGTAATACTAAAATATAGGTAATCTTATGGTTATCAAACAACTACTATACTCACATCCGTATTGCTTGATAAGCGGTAAAAATTTCGTGGTAAAGCCTTATTCCTGTTAGACTGTTACTACCTTTTAATTTGTCCTGCAGAATCCTGATGAATCTACGCAAAATTGTAAAAGTGGTTTCCAAAAAATCTTAACCTTATGAATGTGTAGTAGACTACAACAACAGAGAAATAAAGTAACATTTCCAGTTCACGAAAGGTTGTTCCGGATGTTGCAGATGGCATTGTCCATTACTTCACACGGATTACGGGAAGCAGCAACTAAACTTTTAATGAACTTGAGTCGGATTGCATTGAATATCTCACAAATTAACTTTCTACTTACCTGAGCTGTCTGAAATCATTCGTCTACCAACGAAAGCTCTACAGAAGAAAGACACTAGAAAGAACCTAATCATGTACACAAAAATTACATTGACATTTTTGCTGCGCACACTGGTAGAGGTACTTACCATAGTTTTTATAGGGAGTAGAGCCATTTGACGTGTGGTCGCGTCATCATTGAACAACGAAACACATTGTAGCAGCATTGTGACATTTGTGAACGTTTGATGATCTGCAAGAGTCAGTTTCGGCTTTTAGTATGTACTGTCCCTCACGTATGTGTTGTTCAACTAATGCCTTGAAACTTTAATTCGAGTTGGTTGCAAGCACAGAGCTGGGCGATGCGTTCCAATGTGAGTAGGGCCCAATTTCAAAAGAACTGGATCTATGTGGTATCCTACCGATTCAGTACTTTAGTTTCAGCGAATGAGCCTTTGAGCGTTTATCCTATTTAGCGAGAAGTGGTTTATTACGGGATAACCTGTTGTGTGTAGATTTTCAGATTTTGTTTCTTCTGATTTACTGAGAATTGATTTGATTTCGTAACTCCTTTGGGTAGCCCATGTCTCCGCTAACACGGATGAAATCCGGTTTTGACTGGTTCATATGAGCCGTCATCGTTCCCTCAGTGACCTCTTGACTTCACCATACTCTGGTGACTTAATTGACTGTCATCCAGCCTAATTTGACCTATGTTCGCCTTTACATTTAAACCTTTTTTTCGGCCCGCAACTTGGAGCTGGACCCGGTAACACTGAAGTAGGCAGTCGAGCAAAGCGTGTTCACAGTAAAGATTGGAACAGATCCCGTGCACATCATCCGCAAGTTTTCATGTGTACTTCGATCTGCATGCTGACTTCCACTCGTTTTGTTAACGTTGCGTTAAAAGCAATAGAGTGAGTATATATGCTACCCGGGATGGGGAAGAGAAAACAGTAAAAATAGCATTACTCATGTACTGTAGAGGTTGAACTTTGTGCGGTCCGTCAAGTGTATGACGAGGACGTTTTTTATTCTGTTTCAGATTAATTACCGTCATCAATTCTTCGCTTCACTGCAAGTTAAGTTGTTTTGTCTGATGTCTCGGATAGATTGTAAGTAGGAATATAGATGCTCATCTTAATTTATGACAAGAAATATTTCTCACTGATAGATTGCGGAAGTAAGCCAACAACGGAGTTGTGATAACACACTTCGTCGGATGGATAGCACTTTATATTTCTTGGTTGATTTTGCTGCGGATGCAGATCGGCTTGTGAGACTTAATTGGAATCCTGTAGGTTCACGTCTTGGTACGCGAGACAAAGGAATATAGAATTTTCTTGAGATATCTCAATCGTAGTCACCGTTTCAAAGTTCTGACTCCCTTGCCAATGCAAGCCTAGTTTAGCTTCGAGGTGCGGGGAATAAACACTAATGGTTAATTCCCAGTGATACCATTTAGGGACTGTATCCAATCACATTGTGCTTCGTACTAACGCTGAAATTTTCTCCGCGGTGTCATCGCTTTCTCAAAGATTATCTACGGCTCATTCCCACATAAACCCATTTCTTCAAACCGATTTTGTGCTGTTTCGTTAGCCTGCAAAGATGATCTATAGCATAAAAGGAACTCTTATGTTATCATCCTCTGGGGAGTAGCCAGATGATACTTTTTCTTGCTCGAAACAAGCTGTGACGACGTTAATTTTCGTGACTGTTTAGTTTTGCCAACGGTCAACCTTGGGTTCCGTCTAACTTGATGTATTGTTGTGCATTTCCACGCTGAACTGTTTTTTTCAAGACACAAACGAACGTGATCTAGTGTTCACCAAAGATCCTCAGGAGTCGGCATTTGACAGGAAAAGGTTACGGTCGACAGTATTGCGTGTACGTAAAAGGGTAACAATAGCTTCGGCCAACTGTCAGTTCCAAACGACGGTCTGTTTGTATCCATGGCATAACAAATATTTCAAATCCTATTCTGTCCTATGATCAAAGTTGGACCTTTGGCTAATATAGTTATTTTACTGCATTTCAGTCGCGACGACAGCGTTCCCGTTTATCTCGGCGACCTATTCCCGAGGGGCAATCGACCGATGCCAGTTCAGAAGAGGGCGATCACCCTGGCAGTGACAAGACGGATGGAACATCGACTGCCCTTGCCATGTCACGCATGAAAGAAAAGGAAGAACTGCAGCATCTGAATGACCGACTTGCGAGGTATATTGAATTCATTCAAGGAAATCTTCTATCACCTGAATTAACTGGGGATTTGGATCTTATGTCTGAATCCATCAAGGTTGGTTTATGGTAGCGATTGTTTGATGTTAGTGCGTCAATTTACGTGCGTGCTTTGTGTTGAATATTGTTTCTAATTTGACGTTTAGTTACGGTAAACCTGATGCAAAGAATGCAATTCTGAAGCCATACTTTTATTATCTCGAACCATTGCTGAGGTGAGGATCAGCGTGTTATTGAAATACACCTTGGCGCGCCCACGGGGTATCGAAGTGATCCTTCTGTTGTGTATACAGTGAAGTTCCATAATACTTTACAAGGCACTCTGATAGCCAAACATATTGCTCATCGACAATTCGTTTGGCAAATGTTTTGACCGGCTGTTGTTATTCAGAGCGCGGTGCTACCACCTGTTTACGTTCCATTATGATAGGATCAGCTACATCACCTGGACATGTAGAAGAAATGGATGTATTTATGTTAACAGGTATGTAGTCTATCTTGATAACGATTAAAACCCATCGTCATCCATACATGCTGACTTCATTCGTAACCACTCAAAAGTCTACCAGTTTCAATGGATGCCCAATTGCCCATACTGATAACAGTTCAACTTTTCAAATCAACAAATCTGGTGCTTTGTCAAGCGGAGTTATATTCTTGATCATAGCCTATACATTTCCCGGTTGTAGTTTATGCGTTTTGGATCGAGAGTTAATAAATAATTATCCGTTTGCCTTCAAGTAAACTCGTTGTCCAACTTTTGACATCTATCCAGGGTCACACGACATCGATTGATGATTATTCATCTTATGGTCGTTTTCTGTGCTCCTCTAGTATATAGATGTAGGGAGCAATCTTGCAATTGTTGCCTCCATGTTCTTCTATTTCATTTCTGTCAGAACAAACTCAATGACTTGGGCCGAGTGTATACGGACGAACTGGATGCGTTGCGCAAAAACTTAGACAAGGTCGCCTTACAACTCACCAAAAATCAAGTGCAACTCAAGACAGCCAGCTCAGCACGCGATGAAGCTCTGAAAGAATTAGATGAGGCTAACATGAGAGAATCCCGCCTGTCCAAACAACTTGCTTCTTTGGCTGCTCAGCTGGCCAGAGTTGAAAAGGAGCTATCCCAAAGCCAAGTTAGTGGGCGTGGCATTATTCTTCTCGCCCCTTAAACCCAATTATACTTTATCCTTTGTCGGATTTTTGTATGTAGTTCATGATAGCTTAGTGATAACGATGGACCGTCATTCAAACCGGGTAAGTTTCATGCTTGGGTTCTCCAGATTGTTCCGATCTGTTTTATATTATAGTTTAATTTAATAATACTTGATGTTAGGAGACAGGTAAGCCTTTAATTTCAAACGTTCATATGAACTAAATTATGGACATTTCCTCCGCATTCAGTATTGCTTAATAGACGGCCATTTATAAAATCTGCGTTTGAAAGTTGGAACGTTTTAAGGATGTGGGAGAACCACGAGAAGGACGAACTGCAACCGCTTGGGTGCCTTGGAAGAAAAGAGGAGAGTAAGGTGCAACAATGTTGTAACTTCATCGGATATGGGGACTAGGCTATAAGACCATGTTGAGCGGTTAAAAGAGTCTTACTTTCCCCTCAGACGGTTATACTTATCGCTTTAGTAAACCTGCATAGATTCCCTTGACGCAGACGATGACCTTCAGGCTGCGTCAGCAACTTTCCGGGTTACTTATTGCATAGGAAAATTGTTGCATTCTAACATGTCTTCTAACATGTTGTTCAAAAAGGCTTTCTTGCTGGTTAAGTTTAAGGTTATTTTACATGTTTGGACTAGTCAGAAGAGTCCACATTTACTAAGTAGGGATAATTCTGCAATCAACGAATATGCTTATACAACTTTTTATTCTAGACAATTTTTCAAGTAATCTTTCATTTCTGTCGGTTGAACATTTTCGAAACTACGGACAAGTGGAATACGGATGTCATGTGGTCTTAACTTGTGAAGCTCATATTTGTGAAAAACACGACATAACCCACGGATAAGTTTTCAGCTGTTCATCGTGAAGCTAAATATATGACATTTATATCGCTTTCTTTGTTGGGATAACCAGTATAATTGCAGGTTTATAAGATCAGCTGACTGGAAGTCAGCGTGACTGTCAAGACACCATTTGAACAGCGGATCTCGTTTGTAAAGTGGAGGGTTGATCAAGGTAATTCCAGAGCTTGAGCAAAACGCTTATCGGCTGATAGGTGGGTTATACAGACGAGGTCCAATGACTTGAGGTATGGCCGGAATTTGTCTCCTTCACTCCCTCGGCTGAGCAGTTTTTGCCCGGTAGTTTGAACAGAGTGCATTAGTCATCTCCGAGTGCGTGATATGTGCTTGTGATTAACATAATTTAGTCAGTTTGTGGACAAGATGAAACCTGCGTCAAATCTAGAGTTTCTGTTGGGCTTTCGTAGAGTTGTCTCGATGTGTGGCTAACGTGGTACTGTGACTGGTCTGTGTCGCATAGGTGTTATAACTAAAGGGAACAGGCGGATTATTTCTCCGTTTGCGGTCTTGTTTAATTGCATACCTATCTGGGACATTGGCTTACCACCTTGAAATGTCGAAACTTTCACTGTGCCCGCACTAGCGTTGCACATTTTTATCTTTGTTGCATAGATGAGTCACCCCTGTTATCTTGAACGAATATTTCTCCTCACAGTCCTATTGTACGCTTACTTGGTCGAAACCCTGGTGGTTTTCGATCTGACTGATTCCCTTATGCCCATTTCGTTCCTTGGTCAGCTTTCTTGTTTGTATTCTTGGGCGCTTTATTGTCTACTATCGTCCTGTGAGCAACCATCTCTTACTTTTCGCACACCTAATTGGCGTTCCTCTAAATTCCTCGCACTCATCAGGGTTTCTCGAACTGTTACACTAACTTTAAAACTACTGCATTACCCAACACTCACAGAAAGACCACCCGAGTTGATTGAAACGTTGAGCATTACCACTTGCTGCTAACGCTGTGTCCTTCTCAATCCATTCATTATGGTTGCACTACCCACGTTGCCATGTTTTGTGCAGTCTTTCTGGCCTTCACTTTTCTTGCAGCGAACCTATGTTTGGTTTGTAATGAGTAATTGTGAAGCAGCGACGCTCGGTTACTTTCCAGTCGTCACTGGACCCGTTGCTTCAGTTAGTGTCTGAAATTTTGTTAGTTTCTTGTAATGTAGAGACTGTCTGAGTATAGGACACCTACGTTTATTCACATGATCCATCAGTGGCACCGTTTCTATTCACTTACATGCATAGTTATGTGGTATGAGCCCGGATGTGAAAAACTCGCGCTGTCCGAGGGCATGAGCATTGTTTTGCTTGACCAGGCTGCTCGCTAAAACCAGAGGAAGACAATGATCGCATTACTGATGCGGCGTAATGGTTAATTTCGTTGACTTGTCTCACGTCTCATCTGAACTGCCGAGGTGCTGCCAAAATGTCTGACATGAGGCTTCTTATATGACGTTACGTATTTACAAACTTGCTCTGAAGGCCTGCTATGTAGTAAGAATGAAGAAACTCCGTTTTTGTTGAAAAACCTGTCGGGAGACTTCGTGCGAAAATGGATCAAGTATGTAGCTGCTCATGGTGAGATGTGGACAGTGAGGAACAGCTGGACTAAGAGTTCCAGCGTTTTACCGTAGAGTGCTGCATGCCCGTCTAAATGGGATTTTGCCAATTTTCAGATCCATACCTTACAGCCTAGTTCATTCACAGTAACCAAGTGCTAACAGTTTTGACAAACACATTTTGTTCATGGTTTTATGATGTCCTACCGGAAACATACACATGTGGCAAAAGTACGCACACACCTACTGAGTTTCTAAAACGCACGACGCATCATTGATCTAAATATAAACGAGACCATGCTTGTCTACATTTCGTTGGTTGTTTTGTTTAGCATCAATCTGCCCGTTTGTTTGTCTGTTGTAGTCTGTCATGATTCACTTTATCACTTCGCCTAATAAGGCGTGAATAGATTTTGTGCATAAGATTTGAACTTTATTTCGGCAAGCTATTTTTAACGTATGTTTGATTGCTGTTCTTGATAATCCATTTGTCGTCATGTGCAATGTCGGCTGCTCAATCCTGCACGATCTTTTGGGAATAGAAAACGCTACTTTGTTTCTTTGCTGTTGCTCTTCACAGTCTGCCTCACAACCATTAGGTCGTCTGGTTTATGGTAAATTTTCGATCTGTCCGGTTTTTTACATGAGGGGCTAAACAATGACAAGGTTTTACCGGAAAATAATTCTGTGTATTAACGGTCAATGAGTAATCAAAGAGTGACTGTCCGATAACCACCCTACGAGTCTGGACTTGGAGTATGGTACAGTTTAGATAGTGAGTTGTGTTCAAGTTGAAGTGGTCGTCGTCACTGAGAAACGTCAATCGATCGAGTAACATTCACCTCGATTTGGTCCGAGGTTCTACGAGTTGCAGCCAGAAATCACTTTTTAACGTTATGCATCTTAGACGGAAAACGCTGTTACCTGAAGTGTCTCTAAGAAGCAGCACGGTACACACTATCAGACGGGTTTCGGTGGTGGACTTTTAAGACAAATGTCTTCACGCTGCTGAAGAGTTCGTCGGTATTTGCTCATCAGAAGCTTCGATGGAAACGGTTGTCTAAGAAGTAACACTTTGAACAACGAATACGTTTAGCTGAAAATTACATATCTTGTGCAGGCAAGCGGAACAATCTGGTCTTCTTCGATGAAAAAACACTTTAGCCAGATGACCTAGACTCTTGCAATAGTAACTAGCATAACGAAGTTTGAGTTCAATACTTGCAGTAAACGATCGTGCGAGTGTTGCAATGGGACTGTCATTGAATCTTCAGTTTCGTGCATGGGGCAGAACTTTGTGCCTTTGCGGAGGAAGCAGACATCTTCTGTCCGATTGCTGCTAGTTTTGAGCCAATATGGTGGCGAGCGCCTGACGTTTCAGCAAGACGTCTATGACTGGCGTACGAATTGGTGAATGAAGTGGTGGTTGCCATGTAATCCAATTGACGTAATGATCTGTCTGTTTCTTGGCCACAGTCCCAATGTAACTGATGTGCTATGTAGGCAATTGTCCGGTCGTGCGCACTGCGACAACTGAACTTTTCATTCGAGAGATCATGTGAAAAAGACTGTTCCAGCAACCTTGAAATGCATTGAATGAAAAAAAACTTGAAAATGTGATTGATTGCGCGAATAATCGTTGCGTTCGAATATATGTCACAAAACGGAAGTCGTTATGCTTTTTCATCTTCACTAAGTAATACTAAAATATAGGTAATCTTATGGTTATCAAACAACTACTATACTCACATCCGTATTGCTTGATAACGGTAAAAATTTCGTGGTAAAGCCTTATTCCTGTTAGACTGTTACTACCTTTTAATTTGTCCTGCAGAATCCTGATGAATCTACGCAAAATTGTAAAAGTGGTTTCCAAAAAATCTTAACCTTATGAATGTGTAGTAGACTACAACAACAGAGAAATAAAGTAACATTTCCAGTTCACGAAAGGTTGTTCCGGATGTTGCAGATGGCATTGTCCATTACTTCACACGGATTACGGGAAGCAGCAACTAAACTTTTAATGAACTTGAGTCGGATTGCATTGAATATCTCACAAATTAACTTTCTACTTACCTGAGCTGTCTGAAATCATTCGTCTACAACGACGAAAGCTCTCAAAAGAAAGAACCTAATCATGTACACAAAAATTACATTGACATTTTTGCTGCGCACACTGGTAGAGGTACTTACCATAGTTTTTATAGGGAGTAGAGCCATTTGACGTGTGGTCGCGTCATCATTGAACAACGAAACACATTGTAGCAGCATTGTGACATTTGTGAACGTTTGATGATCTGCAAGAGTCAGTTTCGGCTTTTAGTATGTACTGTCCCTCACGTATGTGTTGTTCAACTAATGCCTTGAAACTTTAATTCGAGTTGGTTGGCTTCAAGCACAGAGCTGGGCGATGCGTTCCAATGTGAGTAGGGCCCAATTTCAAAAGAACTGGATCTATGTGGTATCCTACCGATTCAGTACTTTAGTTTCAGCGAATGAGCCTTTGAGCGTTTATCCTATTTAGCGAGAAGTGGTTTATTACGGGATAACCTGTTGTGTGTAGATTTTCAGATTTTGTTTCTTCTGATTTACTGAGAATTGATTTGATTTCGTAACTCCTTTGGGTAGCCCATGTCTCCGCTAACACGGATGAAATCCGGTTTTGACTGGTTCATATGAGCCGTCATCGTTCCCTCAGTGACCTCTTGACTTCACCATACTCTGGTGACTTAATTGACTGTCATCCAGCCTAATTTGACCTATGTTCGCCTTTACATTTAAACCTTTTTTTCGGCCCGCAACTTGGAGCTGGACCCGGTAACACTGAAGTAGGCAGTCGAGCAAAGCGTGTTCACAGTAAAGATTGGAACAGATCCCGTGCACATCATCCGCAAGTTTTCATGTGTACTTCGATCTGCATGCTGACTTCCACTCGTTTTGTTAACGTTGCGTTAAAAGCAATAGAGTGAGTATATATGCTACCCGGGATGGGGAAGAGAAAACAGTAAAAATAGCATTACTCATGTACTGTAGAGGTTGAACTTTGTGCGGTCCGTCAAGTGTATGACGAGGACGTTTTTTATTCTGTTTCAGATTAATTACCGTCATCAATTCTTCGCTTCACTGCAAGTTAAGTTGTTTTGTCTGATGTCTCGGATAGATTGTAAGTAGGAATATAGATGCTCATCTTAATTTATGACAAGAAATATTTCTCACTGATAGATTGCGGAAGTAAGCCAACAACGGAGTTGTGATAACACACTTCGTCGGATGGTAGCACTTTATATTTCTTGGTTGATTTTGCTGCGGATGCAGATCGGCTTGTGAGACTTAATTGGAATCCTGTAGGTTCACGTCTTGGTACGCGAGACAAAGAAATATAGAGTTTTCTTGAGATATCTCAATCGTAGTCACCGTTTCAAAGTTCTGACTCCCTTGCCAATGCAAGCCTAGTTTAGCTTCGAGGTGCGGGGAATAAACACTAATGGTTAATTCCCAGTGATACCATTTAGGGACTGTATCCAATCACATTGTGCTCGTACTAACGCTGAAATTTTCTCCGCGGTGTCATCGCTTTCTCAAAGATTATCTGCGGCTCATTCCCACATAAACCCATTTCTTCAAACCGATTTTGCGCTGTTTCGTTAGCCTGCAAAGATGATCTATAGCATAAAAGGAACTCTTATGTTATCATCCTCTGGGGAGTAGCCAGATGATACTTTTTCTTGCTCGAAACAAGCTGAACGTGGTCAATCGTGCGCCATATCCCGGACGGTTTACCGCCCATCCTAACGTCCCTCTCTACAGATTATCACCGCTTCTCTCTCCTCTTATTCTTGTTATTATTGTAGACCGTGAGGCTTTACGTTTCTCGGATGTTTTCACGAGAATATTGAAGATAAATTAGTGTGCTGCACCAACATATCATTTAAGATATCCATAGACAATTATTTACCATTGTAAATGTGCGGTTTCTTAGTCAACTGTAATATTGTTAGTTTGGCCTAATTAAACAGACGCGTGTATTTGCAAACTTTTATTGTGTACTGTTCTCAAAGGGGAACTTGTGTTTCCGTCAGAACTCACCTTTCCATTCTCAGTTTTCTTTATACGGTCTGTCATTATTAAGTAAAAACTATTCAAGCTGTCATTACAAATAAGTTTTCACAGGTAGTTTCTGATAGATCACTCGCATTAATCCTTCTTTTCGTTCGAACTTTTTGTCCGTGACCCATGTGCAGTAATCAGTCCGCTTGGAAGTTTGGTTTTGTGCCGACTTCTGATGTTATTCTATTTTTCATCTGTTGCATGGTGACTGTCCCCTGGGTTGGGTGACAACTCAACACATCTTTTGTGATTCCGTTTGGCGTTTTCGGTATCCTACTGTTCACATGTTTCATCTGTATACTTTTTTCCAAAGTACTTGAGCTCTTGGAAGTTGTTTCTTGTTGCTCTAATACGACATAGCTTCAGTCTACCACTGGGCTTGCTCTGTTTGAACAGGTAACAATTCTGGGTTTGCTCTCAACTAAATTGGTTATGTCTATCTGATGCTAAATCCATTTCAGTGATGATCTGTAGGCCTGAACTTTTGTTTACTTGTACTAAGTTCTGAAAATAGCCGATTTGTTTTCTAGTCACCTGAAGAAGCAGTCGTTCAAATCTTATTGACCTCTGCCCATCTGGTTACCAATCGATGAGACGAGGTTATGGGAGGGTAAAAACCACACAACATCTGTTGCACGTCTTTTCCACCAATGTGTTTACCGACGGGGGCTGATGGCGAAAACGATCAATGCTCTTGACTTTGCCGTTGTGATTGTTGCGAGTTTTTGTAAATTCCGCTGTCACCAGAGCGCAGTGCGATTGATTGCTAGTGATGCCATTTTTGACAGTTGACTTTTCTTTTCTTTCCTGTTCCAACGGTCTGTACGCGTATCCACTCAGAGATTCGCCATGGGTTTTATGTCACCTCTTGTTTGCATTTTCGTACATTCAACACGCGTATAAATGTAACCGGGCTGTCACAGAGCATAGAAATACCTGGATGCAGATTGAGTCGTGAGTATTTTACATACTCAAGTGGGTACCTACCATCAGTTCTTCGTTGCCACATCACGTTAAGTATTTATCGCCACGTAACGTCGCCTAATTTAACGAGCGGTACAACCAAAGGTGCCTTGGAGTTAAGAGACCCAGATCGATCAGGCTGCACCTAATGCTACTTACTGGGCTATCCTGAAAGTTCCCTTACTTTTGAATAGCCAGGTTTTAAAGGTATGCAGCTCTGTTGTGGTTTAGCTTTCTTTTCGTACAGAATACGTACCAGTATGCTAGAGCACTTCCGCCAAATTGATATAACTGTGGTTATGTCGTCTTTTTGAAATCCTGCACCTTTAGGCGCCAAAAGGTTTTGAAAGTTGTCCTTTCCTTAATAAAATAGTCGATATCGAAAAAAAGTGATACTGTTAGTGAGGGATCCGATAAACGGTACGGTAAAGGTTCAGTACTCGGAACCACTTTTAGAAAACTCTCTATGTAATACACGGCCGAGCGTTGTGTTGCAAGTGTGTTGAGCCTCTCTGGTTATTGCCTCAACAGTTTCTGGTAAGCCGTTTCCAATCTATCCTGCTACTACTCCGGTGTACTTATCATACCAACTAATGGAAAGTTGCAGTAAGTTTGTATGGTATTTGACCATCAAACAGTAATTGTGATCTTCTTTGAGTAGGTGTCACTTTTGATTTTCTCCGTCCCTTGCGAAATTTCTTTCGTTTGTCACAGGTAATAATGTGCTACAGGAAATGTTCATGGTTATTTCGCAGATGTCTTCGTCCGAATCCCTGTCAGTTTATTTACAACCCGTTGATCAAGCCTCCACTTTTTCCCACCGTAGTCAGGTGGTCCCTCCCGTTAGCAGAGACAGCGCCAAGCCTGTGGGTTAAATCATTGCATGTTCTCTCTGAATTAGTTTCCACGAGCTCTTCCACTAGTAGGGTTCTCTTCGTGGTTCAAATCCATGAATGTGAGCCTCACAGGCCTTTCTTGGGCCATTTTTTCCTTGTATATTTCCCAAAATCTGCTTGTACGTTTCCAGCTACCTTCTTAGCTTCGTGTCGGGGTCGAGACTCGTAATGTAGATAAACGCAAAAAGTTGTCATTTTTTTGTCATATTTATCGGATAGACTGTAGAAAATATGTAAACTGACCGCTTTTCAAGTGCACGAAAAGAAAACGCGCAGTCGCAGCGACCAAAACGATATATACAACATCCAGCTATTTCTGCACTACAACGCAACATGGAATTTCAAGCCAACTATAGTGAAGTTTGCAGAACACTTCGAGTTGACCTAGTACACCTATTTGTTGCTGGGTCTATTGCTGCCCCAAGAAGACCGGCCGATCTCTAGATAACCCAGTGAGCTAACACACCGTACCTTGGTTTCAAACCCAACTGACCGCTTAGATTACATTAGTTGGAATACGAGACCGACTTCTGTTCTCTTCTCTACCTGTACGCTTACTAGTGACAGGCTTCGTAGCGGACATTACCGAAATTCAATAGGCCGTACCATACGTCCTATTAGGTGCGTCTTATTAGAGTTTCTTTTTTCAAAGCTGAACGTATCCGCTGTAAAACTGAATTACGAACAGGTTCCTTAGTCACTTTTGTATCCCATAAAGGAACTCGCTTTAACTAGTGTGGTTAAGGAGCTCGAAGCATTAGTCAGAGGAACAATTCGCACAATACGCTTATGCTATATCTTCTGCAACTTGCCGATATTCTGCGTCCGTTTCATTCCAAGAATCGATAACGGTACAAGCAAAATCTGATAGCACTACTCTTCGGTGGACTGTACTCCGTTGAGGCATTCCACTTCATTGTCATTCCTACACACTCCCAGGGTTGGTTGGTCTTCGGTAAACACTGTCTGTACTTTGATACTTCATTCAGTAGTGGTTTTATCCAGATTCTCTGAAACCGGTGTGACATCGACAGCAGGAAAGTAAAATGCCACCACTTTGCAAGCGTTTGCGCGCATGTAGATTCCATGTAAAATCCCTCTATTTGATGGGTGACTCGGTGCAGTTCTGTGAGATGTTGTTACTCAAAGAACTATGGTGAAGTTGGCCACTCCGATGGATAAAGTTGACAGGTATTGGCTGCTGGTTTGCAGTCTCTGCGCTCACCCAAATAATTGGTTGGAAACTCAGTTTGGCCCGACAGTTTGCCCCTCTCACTGGATTATGTGCATCGACGTTATTACTAACTGTTGTAGTTAGTCTTATTTAGTGCGACTTTTATTTTCACTTTCATCTACTGTAATCCTTCTTTTGAAATACTGCTCGTCACTTATTGTGAACGACTGCCAGAGCCTCAGTAACATGTATTCCACTTATCATCAGGGTACCTGCAGTGTTAGTGTGGGATGCATAAATTACATCAGATTGTTCATAAATAGTCGGGGATTTGGTTGTAAGTAATTGAACGTTATATTTGATAGCAACTTCAACATTCGGTTAGACTTTCCAACTAGTCGATTTAGAAAGTGAGAGTTTCATCTGATTGTTCGGTCAAACTTTTAACCTCCTGTTCAGTGTGCTCCCTCTGTTACATGTCAGGCTAAATCACCAATAAGTGAGGTGACTTTTCAGCTTTTTACCTACTCGTATGTTCAGAAAACCAAGGATAGTTAAATCTGGGAACGTTGCGGTTTCCTGCTGACCAAACACCAGTGACCTAAGTCGTCTGTAGTCTATCGAATTGAACGCTGAAGGTTACGTAATTGCCTCATGCGATGAATCAGTATGTAAATATGTAAATAT
>LOND01001420.1:48655-60122 GCA_014220965.1 Paragonimus kellicotti | reverse complement strand
ACATGCATATGCTGTTCGAAACGAAAATCAAATCCGGTGCCAGTTCCTCGGTATGCTCATATGTGCTAGCTGTCCGGAAATCGGTCATCCACCTAGTGTATGATTTACACTAATTACGCCTGAGCAGTTGGCGCCTGCCCAAGAATATATAATCGAGCTCTTAGTCACTTATAGAAGCTCTGTTTAATATTCACTCACTTGAGCACATACATGAATAAGTCATGAACTGTCCAATTTATGTTATTGCTTAGCTTAATGGTTGTGGTGTTGATCTTCGTGAGCAGTTTGACACCCCTTTTAATCGCTGAAATAATGTTCAAGTTCAATGGCTTATGTGAAAGTTGAACTAGTCCATCACTAGTACTCGTTCTGTTTTATCCGTAATGTTCCCCGTGGGAGCTGTTTTCTGCTTCCTGGTTCTTAGTACCTATCGGATTTTTCATCTGAGTGTTGGATCATTATTCGTAATTCCAGCAGTTTTCTTTCGTCAAGGCTTGCAGGGGATTGCATACTTATAATCATCCTTCCAGGCATTCATTATTTTTGATCTACAATTTTTGTCATACAGTCGGATTGTATCTGTTGTTCACGCAACTAAGTTTGTGGTTTTCATGTTTTGAGCTCACCATTTACAACTGTCTCAGTTTAAGTTACGGTCCGTGCCGCTCAACTATCACGTGGATGCTGTCCATCCTTTCTCCGTACGCAAATAGTGAGAGGGTAGTCAGACGCGTGGTGTTTTACACTGTGTAGTGGCACTTTAGTGTGTCTCTATAGATGCATAAAGCCATGGGTAACTCTTGTGGTGCAACATAATCTATGACGACACTGATGTTGAGTAAGGTGTCTGGTATACTCATACACACGTGAACTGCACACATTCATCTTTTGCTCCTAGTTGTTCTACGTTGACAGCGTTTCATGTTAGTAGCAAATGGAGTAGAACCAGTTTTGAAGTGATGTGTGCCTAACAGTGTGCTGTGCACGCTCACATGTACCTGGAGACCGCCTGCAGAAGCTAGACGTCGCGTCATTCAGTATTGTTAGTTTTTACATCAAGTTATTGTTACTTGCCCAAATATCTGAGTTCAGTCTGCTCATTAGTTTTACTGGTCTGTGCTTCTTGGATTGCATTTTGCTTAGTCGGAGACTCGATGCTCACTGGTGTCGTTGGTTGTAAACGTCGTATCGTTTACCAGGGTGTGGCACTCACTAGCCTGCCCTTACCTAGACGATTTGTGACTCGCTTTTCCTCGCGTTTCCCAACATTCTTCCGAAAGCTTTTTCAGTTTTCCTCACCAATATTACTGTGAACGGTGACTGAACCCACAGTAACATTCAGTCAGCTTTAAGGCCGAATACATGTATATACGTACACAAGACATGAAAATTCCGGTGGTTTACTATTGGTGTTGCTCCTTTTGTCCTGGCTCCCTTTCTACTTCGATTGAGTAGCTTGACACCATTTCGATTCATGTCCACTGTTGCGGATGGCGATGTTCGGTGATGATACACCTACTAATGGGTTGGCACAAACGGAAGCCAACCCGGACCAATCATTTTGACGCAGGTCTGTTAATAAAAAAGATATCATAGCGACGTATCGACCAACCCATGGCATAGGCTTACAGTTCGTATCAATGAACCCGACAAAGTTTAACGTGTGACCACTATGAAATCACAGAGTCGCCGATTGATCGAACAGTATCATTGGTTAGATCGTTCACTTTCGTGACTGAGTGAAATGAAGTATTACACCCACTGAATCCAACCAGACAGTGAGCCAATGAAAAATAACCATATTGGAAATATAATGTTTTAGTTTTTTTTATAGCATAAATACACCTTTACTTTATTCCTTAGGTTAGATGTTGACCTATTCTGAAGGGCCGCGTGACATGCACAACTTTCCTAATCGGATTGTTTACCTGTCACTAGAATTTGATACAAGAACGTGCGCTAGTCGTGTGTACATATGCAGATGACAATCACCGGGTAGTTGGAATTCACCAACATTGCTTTCCCTTCATGTCTCGTGTTTGTCGTATAATTTCCAGCCGCCTTCAACTGTTTGACTGAATGGAGCTATCCGAGGAACCAGACGATTTTCGTCCTACGAAACTTGTTACATGTAAACCTATTAATTGACCCTACTTCTCTGTTAACCTGCTTCATTTATTCCACAGGAACGTGATACATTTGCCACCGAGACTTTACACGTTCACTTGAAGGCTGTCAGTCAGGAGGCGGAGAAGTATCGTGTGAAGCTTAAGAGCAAACTCGACGAGCTCCGAAAAGAGATGTCTAATCAACTGAAGGACCTAACGTCAAAAATGGAAAAGAATATGGAGGTTAGTGAGTCGGGCTTTCCAGTGTGTTTTTGTCGGTTTTGTCTCGATACTTCAGCGCCTCATCTTACTTTATAGTTTAGAGGTGTGGTTTTCGCCACTTGTATATTTTAATCGAACCGTTGCAGAACGTTTACATCTAACTGTGGTTGTCTGACTCGAGTTGAAGCGGTTTTCGAATACTCCCTGTTTCTGTTTTAAGTTGCCTGATCGACCTCTTTTGTGCATGGTACTCCTCGTTCACTCACTGTGTGCAAGTACCTGGACTTATCACAATCAAACGCCTTGTCCCGGAATGATTGTGTTGTGCGTGACGCCTATTGTCGTCAATCGCTACCAACTCCGAGGCATGGGAGCGAATTGTTCGTCTAAGGTGATAGGCGTGAGCTTGAGAGAGCAGATATAACAACATGGTGTGTTGACCGGGACATTCCTTACTTCGAGGAAATGAAGTTTTCCTGTAATGTAGCCACGAAAGATGGACAGAGCTACCACACTCTGAGGAGATTTGTCACGTGAACACAAGATTGTGCGTCAAACAATTGACACTTTGAACACCGGCATTCGAAAATCGGACGTGCGCGCCTGCAAACGAATTTAAATTTGTAGCCGAGACTTAGACGCACATGCACGGCTACGGCACCCAATTCCGGGACAGAAACAGCGGGTGCGTTAGACACAAATTGACTGTGCTTACTTCGATGGCCCACCAATCCGAGACTGTCAACACATTCCAGGTCGCATTCGTCACGGTGTCGTATGGTCACTTTACCACGACCTATGGCTCCTGCAGTTCCCTTCCGAACCACATGCTTGTTGAACTGTCAGACGCCCACTTTCCAGGCGGTCCGGCTCAAGATTACGCGCTCCTCTGATCTTACCTCGATATCGCAGCGTGGAAGACTCATTGGAATAATATCCTGGAGTCGTAGCCTTATGTTTTTGTAGTCCGGCCTACCTGGCTGCCCGTACTATAGCTGCTTCGGGATCCATTCGTCGACAGTCCAGCGGACGCGTCCCGGCCAACGAAGCAGGTTGGGCATCAGCATGAGGCCAGTCTCGCCAAGACGTGCTCGGCCACCGTGTTTCAGTGATCGAAACCATACCCGGTCATCAAGTATCTGAAATGCTTTCCCCCGGGTATTGAAGCTTCAAGCAGCTCAGATACCTCACACGTCGGCAATACAATTTCCAAGCCTCATTACCGCCCAGTAGTGTGGACAACATGACTGTGCAGTAGAAAAGTAGCTCGACTTTCATTTACGAGCTGCGGTTTTTCTTTCCCCTCTTTCAGGGCGTCCGAAAGCAACGCTAGCGTTGGTCACGCAAGTTTGCATCTTACGATTCATGGACAGATCTGTCGATAGCTTGCTATCCAAGCTTCCCATCATCTCACCACCGACATAAGATATACCAAATATTGCCGAATTAGGTGTCGCTTCTGAGCCTATTTGTTACTGTTTGTCGGTTTGGTCGTCATATATAGTTTTCCAATGCTTTTTCTGAAAGATGTTCGCTCAATTTTCAAAAAAATGTATATGTACTTCAAGTTCTTGTTGATTATGTGCGCGATGTGTCAGGAATCAGGAGAAAATATCCTGGTAACTGTGTTGACTTTGGTTTACCTCTTGTTGAGTGAATGGATTTGATTCATCTCATGATGCGTGTGTGCAGATTGTGGTCTCCGGAATCAGAATTTTAGATTGACATTGTGATGTTTACGCACAAATCGTGCGTTCGATTCCCCTTTGCATGGTTTTAATGTTACCCAACTGTGTATCACTTCGCTGTTGGTCACTGGGATCACTTGTTTGATGAACCTCTCTTAGCGTTTTTTGAGATCGTGGTGGGTGTTTGCGATTTTGCAGATTGAGCGTAAACAGCTCTCCGATTTCTGTTCGTAAGAAGTCGAAATGAAACAGCCAAGAAGGGCATTTCGCATATCTTTCCGCAACTGTTGCCCAGGATTTCGTTGCTAGTGAACAAATGTGTGGGATTCCATTCTGGTACTTGCTTATGGTCGTACGTTGCTTTCATTGGCGTGGATGGTGTTGATGAAACCCAACAAGGTCGAAACACCTATCCGCCACTTTGCTGGTAATCATTGAGAACAGTCACTTTCAACAACCTCTACCAACCTTTTAAGGATCCCTAGTGAAAGCTTGACGTTTCCTAGCCGGAAACAGGAATGACTGATCGGTTTCACGTTTGAAAATGACTCGCGGAAGATAACGAAAACAATGTTCATGTTTCTCTGTGCTCACTCCTAAACGTGCACTATATGACCGACTTCACATGGAGATATTAACAGTGAGTTGGCGATTCGAGTTGATATGTCCTGACAAAGGGGATGACGTTGGTGTGTGCGGATATCCGACATGCTTCAACGGATCCATGCGACGCCTATTAATCACTTAGACCCGGATTCACCTGCGAGTAGATGCAAGTCCCCTCTTACGAGCGTAAGGGCTGTGTGTGCGTAAAATGGCTACTGACAGGTAATTTCTCAGTTTTTCTGCAAGCACTTTAGAGAAAACCTAATCTGTACCCGAATTCTAAAAAAAATATTGCTTGGTGTTCCGCCAGCAGATTTGGATGATTAAGGGGTAGTTGTCTGAAATAGGCAAGCTGTTACAAGAGCCGTGAAAAATTGTTTAACGAGCAAGGCTCGTTTTCAGTGATTCATCATCAGGCTAAATACATCACATTTATATCACAAATTTTACAGGGGAATCATTAAAGGGGTAAACGGGGAACGGTGGTTATTGTGGTCAGTCATATCAGTGTCAAACTACAATAAAGTACCTATTTGAACAGTGGTTGTTGGCAGGCTAACAGAATGAGAGGTTGGTCAAGGCAGATCTAAAGCCTAAGCAAAACGTTTCCGGGCACACACGGATAAGTTGTACAGGCGAATTCCAATAGCTTCAGCTGTGGACAGAATCCTACGCCTCACTGCCCTCGACTGGGTGGCTTTAACTCGGTAGATTGGGTGAAATGCCTCCGTCACATTGACAGAATGATTCGAATCCAGTAGGTGCGATAGTCTGGACGCTCTTGACTGATTTCGTTATTCCACTGTTGAGGTAAGCTGGGTGTTGTTCACGGATTCGTTCAGATAAGCATCTGGTCATGCGGTTCACACAACTAGTTCTACAGGAACAAGTGAATGAATGCACATAACAAGTCTACAGAAACACTTCATGTTTAAGGCGTGGACACAATACCGGATTGGACGCAAAGTGGATAACTAACTTAATGGCGTAAAGTGTTGTATTAACTACACTTGTGAACTTACGCGTGATAGTTTCGGTTAGCGTATCGCCCTTGAAGGGTAATCCGATGTGTACAGTTTTCTTTTCTGCTAGATGCAGCTGGTCTCTTTCACTCTGCTGTTGCATGGCTCTGTCTATGAACCTTTCTGGGTAGCCATTTTGTATGAATATTGTATGTATGAATGTCACTTTTTCAGCGGTTGTATCATCCGTGCAAATTCTTACGGTTCTCAACAGTTACTTGTTAGTAGGTTTTGCTCGTGCTGGTCACAGCGGAATCCGTTGAGAAACTTAAACCTCAGCCGTCTGGTAGCTATGCGGGAGTCAGTCTGCTTGTCAGGTTTCTTGGCTGTCTTTCTAACACCCACGGGTCATTGAGTGACAAGGAAGTTGATTCAATATAGCACAGTGACGTTTCTTTTCGCATCAACAGTTTTACCGAAATTTCGTTTGGTTTTTCCCTACTTCGCAAATCGTCCAGTTTTATTCCCTTATCAACAAAGAAGCAAGAATGCGTATACAGAGATCTTCCCTCTCGGTCCACGTACCTATGAACTTGCTTGTTCTAAACGACCTAAGCATTTTGGTTAGCGAATGTTTGAACAAATCGAATTCATCTCTAACCGTTAAAATGATTAGCTGGTGTAATCTATTACTGGTAGATGCATTTTGATACGCATTCCTTCCTCAACCGGTTCTTCGCTGTCCCGTGGCTAGACCAAATATCTTTCTCATCGTGTGTTACTTACTAAAGAGTGTATTAGGGTGAACACAACGTTACGAGCAATTTGTAATACTGTACGTTTCGAATGTCCTTTCTCAGTGTTGTAATCGAAATTCTGAGGAAAACCACCCGTGGTGATTAAAGCGTTGACTATTACATCATGCTTTCAACAATGTGTTCTTCTCAATCCATTCGTTAAATTATGTTAAACATGAGGTTCAGGTTGCTTAACTTTATCCGTGTCTAATTTAATGCGCATATTCTGCAACGTATTACATGTATTACGAAGATTCATTTAGTTGCCTCTGATCGACTCCTTATCCGAAGAGTTAGCAGCGAGGAGTCCATGTCATTGTGGCCACTTTGTTAAGATTTCTGCAGTCATATGACGCATTACGCTGTGCGTTTTCTCTCTCACTTTTCTAATCCGTCTGGCTTATGTCTTAGTCCCTCTATGCTTGTGGTTTGCACATCAGGACGGAGTGCGTTGTTATTTACTGATACTGACGCCGATAACCAATCACACAGTCGGAGAACCCTAGTCGTAGTTCCCTCAGGTTTCCTGTACGTAGGTTTCCTAAGTCTCTCAGTATTTAGTCTTCATGTGACGTAATACATCATATGGAAACATTCGTCTTCAGGATACAAGGTCTGAAAATCTGACCACGCATCAATTTGTTTTAGAGAACATGTGCCGTACTTTCTGTCTATGTTGGAATGAGAATGATACTGCTGAACTCGTCTCAGTGAATTCTTGTTAGTGATGCGATTTCAAGGAAGAATCTGTCATCCATTTTTTTGATTTACTGGTCTTTGGCTTGTTAGCTTCTGTATAGCCCCGTTTACTTCACATTTTGACATATAACTGGACTGGCCAAATGCATCAGTTAACTCAAGTCTGACTTGTGGCTTTTTTCTTCTAGAATAATGCTGAATCGATCAGTTGTGGTTGGATGTGTGTCACACTTCATCGTGCCTTGGATGCTTGCTTGCTGGTGTTTTCAGTTGACCTTTGCGTTCATTGTCGTGTTTTGCGTTTGACCTAATGTACTCTTGACTGTTGATCGTGCGGGTGCGGTCACCTGTCTGGGTACCAAACACAGGAACCGGCCTGTCTCGGATGAAAAAATGTACTCGCTATCGTTAATGGAGTGAGTATGTACGACAAAACCTTCATGGCCAGAACTCTAACTCAATAACAACAGACGGCCCAACGTTTTGTTGATTATTTGTACCAATCTGTCATTCTGTAATGAACATTCTAGGTCACCATTAGCCTGGTACTCAATTTGTTGATCTCACCTTCAGTGATATGTGTAATCACTCATCTCAGTTGTGTAGACATTTTCTCATTTCATTGATCTGCTATTGATTTCAGTCTTCATGCTTGGTCAAAATGGAAGAGGGTTTTGCAACCTTTGGTTTGCACGGACGAGACATGAACATTATTGTTCTAGTTCAGATTTACCGCGCTTTTAAGCATGCGCAGTGACGAGGCATCCACACACCTAGACCGAATAAATCATTTCTTTGTGGTGTCTCTGTAACCATTGTTTGCGTGGTCTGTAGTTAATGCTGATCACTGATCTAGTCACCGTCTCACGGTCGCTACAAAGACTTACGATCTCCCTTTTCCTTTCAAACTGTGATTTCTCCCTAGTCCGTACGCAGGAGTTTGGTGTACTAGTAGGGGTTGGGACTTTTCAAAATCTCTAATTCCGAATAGCACAGATGTTTTTGGAATCACTCACTCTAAACTCTCCGAGTGCACACTCCCTTTCAATTTCTTCAGATGCAGTCACAGTTTATCAGTCCATACTCTAACCATGTCGTTGAGGGATAAATCATTAGAAAACGCGAAGTACTAGGCCAACAAGGCCTAGTGCACCAACTGCTGATTGACAGAGTGGTGAGATCATTTACACTCGATCAATTAGAACTGTGCTGTTTATTCAATGAGACTTCGATGTTCAACCAGCTTACTATGAATCGTGGGTGTATCTGTCGGTTACTGTCGTTTATCTGACGCTGCTTTCACATCATGCGATATTCATAACGTTTCATTTTAATATTCTCTAAAATCCGGCATGTTGTGTTGCTGTGATATGTGACCCTCGTTGATAAATTATCCTTGCACAAGAGACAGCTGTTTGATTGTCAGGTATGAATGTGTATATTTTGTTGCTGTGCAATGACTGTAAACTTCGTTGATTCCACTTATCTAGTCAGAGGCTCTGGGATTTCGGAGGTGTTGCTTTTGCCAATTATATACCGACCAAAGTGCAAGCGTTGTGCTCAGCTCTCTGGGTGAAAGGTTGTGTAACATCTGTTTCTCTGTGTTAATGCGTTTATGTTCCAATGACCATTTGATGATGGTTCTAAAACCATGTATATGCACAGTGGAAACATCAAACATCCGGGGTCTATATCTTATTTAATGGTTATCGACGTTCTGTGTTAATGTTCGTTTTTATTGTTTGTTCGTAATCTTTATCCGGATGAGTAGTAGGGGATTTGGTTAACATAACTAGAACGTCACTTTGCAGTTAAGTTTAACTTTTGCATTCAGGTAGATTCTGCTCTAAATTGTTGGTATATCGAGTTCTTTTTATCTACTTTTTCAAAAATGGCATGCATAGCGGCTTCCATGCATTTATTTTGTTCTCTGCAATCGGTTATATGAAACGATTAGTCTTGTAGCCCTATGCGCATTACGTCTTGACTAACCAGCTTCAGCATTTTCGCGACCACTTTGTTCAGTCTGATATTACATTCGCTTTTCAAACAGACCAAGCTAAAAGCTGAAAAAGATCGTACACGTGGAGCGGAAGCAGCCGCCGAAGCCGCCAGAGAGGCGCACGAGCAGGTCCAGGCGTTACTCACTACTCGTTCGGAGGAGTTGACTCGATGTCGTTCTGAGCTGGAAACTACTCGACAAGGTGTGAACAAGCTAAACGCCTCCTTGCGTGACCTGGACACCAAACATCGGGATGCGTTGGAACGTAGTCAACGCGAACTAAACCGAGTTCTGGATTTATTGGAGACGAAATCAAACGAATGTGCCGATCTCGCTGGTATAAAAGTCCAGTTGGATGCGGAACTCGCCATGTACCGCTCGCTATTGGACTCAGAAGAATCTCGGTTTGTTTTCTTCATATTACATGCGTATGCCATTATTTTTCAATGAGATCAGATTTTTGGCTAGAATGGCCTATTCCTAGTTCCCGCTGCTCAAAATCATCTGGCTGAAGTTTATGATCCTATGGTACTTCGTCCTAGTGGTATCTTTCTGTTAGCATAAAGTCTACTGGGACGGTCCAGAATCCATCGTTAACCTATCATCCAACCAATTGATGTGTGTCTTGACCTCAACTAATCGTCCTTGGTGGTGCTAGCCGGCAATGGTGAGAAAATTAACTGGTGTACTGGTACTATTGTATCCTCAATCACTGTGATGTAATAACCGCATGATACATCTAAAGCCTATTTCACTTGACTACATTAGCCGATGTGTTTGTGTTTAGTGGTTACCCTATCTGTTTGGAACTTGAGGGGATGCTGAATTTGAGTGTTTCACATCGTCCATCAGTCTATATTCTATTGTTTTAGATTCCGCGTTATTCTTTCTTGTTTGTCGATTTGTCATAATATCACCTTTCTGCGACTGATCGGTTGATTTTAAGTGGATTCCTGTTCATGCAAATATGCAGTACCTCACAATCTGACTGAACCTGTCACGAAGGAGTGAAACATATTTTTAAAAGTTTGACACTCGGGTGCAAAACAGGTTCCTGTGCGTGATTGTAAAGTGTGTTCGTTGCGTAAGGTTGTTTCTGTCGTTCGTTTTACTCGCGGCTAACGAATTTAAGGTCATTTTATTCATTTGCACGAAAAGCGAGAAATGAACATACGGGTTGTTTGGGTTGATCCAAACCTGGCAGATTGAGGTGTTGGATTTTGAGATCACCTAGATTATCAGGAAAGTGTGAGATTACCACTGTGTGATTCGGAAACTTGTTTCGTACATAACGTTTAAGAGGACAAACTTGGCCAGCTACCTCTCACTGTCTTTGCCACACACAAAACAATCAGCTTGTGAATCTGAATTCTGGATCAACTGATCGAACAATGTTTCCTATTTTTCGCCAACTGCTCTGTTGATACTTCTCGGTTGTTTGCCGAACCACGTATGGTTGCTTTTTTTCCAATCCATACTCATAGTCTTCGCAAATCATCTATTTTTGGTTGTGGGTTTGCTCATTTTACGGTTGTAATACAATGATTTGTCCTACTTATCCATTGTTTTGAAACAGTACCAATCTTACAAGGTAAAGTCACGTTTGCACAGTTGTGGATATTTTTATAGTTACTTCAGGGGTTAGAATCATTCGGTTTACTGTCTTTTACGTATGTCATCTCCCCTGCTCACTATACGCGCTTTACGAGTTCCGGCCACACAGTTAGTTTGCTGTTTCAACGTTCCGTATGTGAGCCATTCGCTTGATGGGGCTATTCATGTCACACCGTAATTGCGGACATGTTTTATCTCTGCACAGCTCACTTAGCTGCTCTTCTGGCGGTCTCGTTAGTTCAGTTGTCGCGGGTCGTTTCCACATGGCTGTTGAGTTGTTTTTAAATAGAGTAACCTATACAAGTGGACTCAGCTTTTAGTTAGCCTCGAACTGGCACAAGATTTACGATCAGTTTTCCCAATCAGGTCTCAGTTTTATACTGTCCGATATCAGACTGTGGACATAACGAATTCTCAGACAAGTTGCGGACTCGATTTGAATTGTGTGCTTTTTTTCTTGGAACTTATTTTCTTCGTCCATACTATCGCAATTAAACTTTCACGGTCTGAGTCAGACGCCTACAGGAACTAACCAATGGGTATCACTACATGCACTGGCATCATTTCCTGTCCATTCATTCATTTTGTTATGACCTGCTGGTCAACGATAACGATAAATGTCTAGCGCACGGCTATACGAAACACGAACACGTAGCACCGAGCGTAAACGATAACCGAAAACCCCAGAAGAACACAGAAGACCTTGACCTTCAGTCGAGAATGTATTTGCTCTCTAAAACAAAGGTAACATAGGAGACCAGTGTCTGCA
>LOND01001420.1:19004-29368 GCA_014220965.1 Paragonimus kellicotti | reverse complement strand
GAAACTAGCCACCGAAACGGACGACTGTGTCACACGGCTTATTTGACCCCTGTAACTATCTGTGCAAAATAAAGGAACAAAAGAACTTTTTATATACAATAACCTAGCTCCAAAGGTAACTTAGCCAGACCGAACTCTGACGCAAGAAGACATAGAAAAGACTGACCTCCAAAAGAATTATATTCGAGAGCATATTCAGGGAATACAATACCGGATACGTTCGTATTTATATGATCATTGACCAATTGAAAAGTCACAACGTGAACAGATCAATCGGGGGGCAAGGAGGCGCTAAAAATGGACACTAAAATGTTGGCAAAAGCTGGAACTTCAATTTCGGAACTAAATTCAAAATTTCAACGGAAAACCAAATTTTTGACCCTTATGATAGCAATGTAAATTATGTTTGGGGAAACTAGATGTCCCCTAACAGTTGATTTGTATGGATCTTGAAAGCAGTGAATGTTTTGCAGTCTTCGTACACTGAGAGTTATCACACATCGGAGTTGTCAATAATAATATCTACAAACTATTCGTTTTAAATACGAGAAAACAAATGATAGACTAAATCGCTGTTACACCATCGAGTGTTAGGTATCGTGCGACGGCGCTACATCTTTTTATTGTTCACTAATTTCGACAGTGTTTAGCACTAATCACTAACGCTAAGAAATGTCGCTTTCGCTCATTCGGTCCACTTTTGATTTATCATTGAGATTAAGAAAGTCTTCTTCACTGCACATTGGTGCGGGCTGTAGTTGAGCATGATTTATTGTTGGCTTTCGTTCTGGCGGTCATTTTGTGGTTATTGGTTTGATCAGAAAGTTTCTCTTCCTCAAGCTGACACGAAATCCGATGAAACCAATATAATTGTTGCTTAGATTAGGAAACGGAATTGTATTGCATCATGCTCATTTCTTAGTTCTGTTGGACATAAGTTAGACTCGGTTCCTTTTTAGTTTGTCGGTGCGATCTGCGAAATTTGTTCATTACTGTTTTCGTGTACCCTGGTAATCTGCCTTGTGGTTAGTACGTTACCTGAGTTTTGTTCAGAATGGACTGTCATACTGCTTTTTCCATAGGGGACTTGGGCCTATTTCAATGTTCCATAATTGTTTTCTTTGTGACTGCCGGGGCTTGCTTTTTTCTTCAGATTACATATTTAATGCCTCGTATAAGGTACCCTTTCACAGGAGTGTTTCTTCTTTCGTAAAGTGTTGTATACAGGTATGTTTTTTTAAAAATCTACTGGCAGATGCTTGCCAGCCGTACCTGTCAGCTGATGGTGCGCTGACGTCCCGTGTATAAATTGCCCGTACAAAGGTTGGCTTTGTTATATGTGATGTTTTGCGAAGAAGTGGTTCGTTGAATATATACAGTTTTGAACAGTTTGAATGGGTTGTGAAATAGTTTGTTGTAGAATTACAAACAGACCATACCGTATTCAGAATAACTGGTTTAAATCAAGCGGGGCTGTTCTAAATTTATCAAGTTGTACATTCGTTCTTCTGTTTTATTTTTACTCTTTTTGTGACACATTTGAATCGTGCAAATAGCATCGCATTAGTTGCAAACTCCGCTCCGTTTTTTTTAAGCATTAACATAGATACCCTTTTTGTGTGTTGGTCGTATTTATTCCGCATTGTTCTTTCAGTTAAATGTCTCTTTGTAGATAATTTTTGATGTGTGTACCTATCCGGTCGATTTTCCACATCAATGACTCACCTCATGTGCTAACTGTACAAGCATAGTCGGCCTTTCATGAGAATCGTGCTCGTATTTAAATCAGAAAGCACAAAGTATTCGATGTTATAATTTAAATTAGCAAAACAAACTAAGAAAATAGTGTTCTTCCTTGCCAGTCACTGTTGTCTGAGCATGAAATATCGTTGTCCAGCTGATACAATATCCTGCTTCCGGCATCTTTGGTCTCTGACTCAATGGCACTCATTTTCATCTGTCTCCAGGCCCTCGCGATCAGCCAATGGGAGTCAATCGATAAGAGCAAAGGTGCAGACTCGAGTCTCCAATTGACGAACATCGATTTCGGAAGCGTTCATTTTCGTCACGAGGTTCGGTCGGACCCCCAGGGTTATTCGGATGCAGGTGCATTGATAGACACAGCAATTGTGGATAGGTACCGAAACTTTGTTGTAAGTTTATGGCCATCCCAATGCCTTTCATTTATGTCTACTGTTTCGCACGTTTTGTTCAACTTCTTCCTAATCATGTATCCGTCCTTGTCGTTGTATGTCTCAGACGGATTTCCAATCTAACCTCGACCATATCACCCAAGTCTATACCTCTGCGTCATATACCTTAATTTCTACATCTTTATCAACTACTGATTTTGGTTGTTTTCAGTTATTTGTATCCCTTCAGTTCAGTTGATAGTACTGGCTTCTGGTCTTGCCTTCTGAACGGGCGGGGATATGTTCGATATGTTTGTTAAACTTGTTTACGCCGTGTACAGATGGATCGTGGGATGAATTGCTCTCTATGGGATTTCATCAAATCCGTTTTAAATTGTTGAGTTACTCAATGACATCCTTCCTTTTAGCCTTGCGATCGACGACATCGTTTAAGCATTGTTTAGAGGTGATTATGTGGGTGTTTACCTTCTCTCAGATTACAGATTTCATAATTTGGGTCATGTTGGTGAGCTGTTTCAAGCTACGACTACACACAAACCGCTTCAACGAAGTTGATCATATCAATTCTTCACTATGGAGAGCGTTTTGTATCATGGCAGCAAATCAATTTTGGTAGGAACGTGTGCGTGTGCCCATCCTTAATAATCGCTTGTTCTAACTAGTCGGTCAATTTCCCCATCTTTCTGGCAGTATGGGTATTGATAGAGGTGTGGGCTATATTTGCAAGAACAGTTGAGTGTTTGCAACGTGCGCCACCTGTAGCAACCTGTTCCCTGGTTGAAATGAACAGACGTACTCTGGATTATTTCTCGTTATCATTGCGAAACGTGGCCCAAGCGAGAAGAACTCGTTCATTGATTATGCGTTTTTGACAGACCTTGGTTACACACGGTTGTCCGTGTATGGCGAAGTCAGCACATGTACGACGAAGCAATCTGACAACTAACCCTCCTGTGTAGCAGTCTGAACATTTTCCTGACTAACGCGATCGCCCCGAGTTGATTTCTTTGAATCAAACACATGCCTCATGTGCTGCCTCATTTTTTGACTTGTACAGCGCTATTCGTGCAACCCCAGTGTCTTTTAAAGACAGTGCGCTGGTAAAACCGTGACGTAACATTAAGGGATTGACGGCCTGACGCTGGGGCTTGCCGCCGTCGATAAAATACGCCCGCTCGGTTGGATAGCTCTAGCACTCGAAACGTTTACGCTCAGAGAACCTGTCAAATGTAGCACAGACTCGTAATCAATAACCGCTGCTATGGCTATATGGACATACTCATGTGACTTGTACTGTACAAACTTTTTTTTGCATCATCACACCCGGTTAATGGAGACGGAGGATTGCGCCGAGACTGTTTGCAGTAGGTAAAGATTTTTACGAGTCTTGGGGATTTTCAGGTCGCTCGAAGTGTACTACTGTAATTTGGCCATTTTTCGCAAGCCCGACACCGTTTCTGAGGCGGTTCTGTTCATCCCCGGTTGTGCGCACTTTGGTGCAGGTTGCGTGTTTATTAACCAATCGGGTTCTCTAAAAGGATTCAAAATAACACCTGATATGCGGCTGAAATGATTTTGTATCCTAGGGATGATTAATTATCGGTTACGACATAAGTGTACTTGTGATAAAATTGTGTCATGTCCTCTCGTTTCAACACATCCTGAAGTGGCTGAAAACGCCTTCACAAATCCAATTGCGAGTTACAAACTAGTGTTGTTCGGCGTGCGTTTTTTTTTTGTGTGACTGTTATGACTACATCTTTCACAGGGTTTTAGGTTTAGGTCGTGGTTACCACCACTGGTCCGATCGGCCTGATGTTACTCAGCCCATATGCGTTTTAATGTGTAACATGTCAACAAACGCCTTACGGTTTAAAAAGATCAAACTTTATCCTCGTAAATTAGTGCTGGTTTATCACAATGTACAAATTGACGTGCCTTCTTTTGAGTCAATTGATATTTTATTAACTCGGCATAATAATTGTGTTTATTATCATCTGTGTAACGGCCAACGGGTTGGTTCCTCAATCTGCCGAAATGTTTGCTATCAGGACATGCAGTCATAACCTTCACTTAACAAACTGACCCCTTTTGAAACGTCCTAATGATTCTGTAGGACTATTTATCAATCAGATATTGGTATTTTCTTTCGGTCGTTTCCTGAGTAAATGTATGAGGTCTGCTGGAACAGTTAAAGTTGTTTTGTTACTCGTTTTTGTCATTGCTTCTATATTTGTCATTTGCTTATTTTCACCTCTTATAACTGCACTATAAGTTGACAAGCATTGGAGATAGTGTACACGTTGACGTTATCCAGCTCTGACGGATATTGTGCATTACACGTTCATTGAAACATTTGAAGCTGATGATAGCTTTGTGTACGTGCACATTAAGGACATCGTGGTTTTATTTGGCCTATTTTTTGTTCATTCCACCCGAATGGTACAGATCGTACTTCTCACCCGTGGATACGATTCAATCATATAACAATCCTTTACAGATTGTGCCACTCTGTTAAACGCTGTAGTGTGGTTTAGAACAACCACCTGGACTCGGATCATGCTGTTGTGCGTGTCCTCTTGTCCTGTCATGTACTCATAGATATGAGAAAAGTAATCAGTATTCGAGAGGCACTGGTGAACAAACTGCCCAATTCAAACCAAGCGCGAGGACCTAGCGAACACCGGAAACTGATCGCAACAGAAATGTAAGCTTACCGTGAAGATATACGTTCCGAAAGAACTGCGCAGTTGGGTTTCTGTCACGTCAATACACTTTTGAATAGGCCTCGTTCGATCCCGCCTGATTCTGAATGTGACAAATCGATGTGAACTTGAACGTCAGCTGACTTGAAGTTTGTGCAAATACCGTGAGCATCACTTGATCGAACAATCCAGAGAGGTGGGACAAACCCTTTTGTCTTGGTGTAGTTAAACGCTATTTTCCCCAGGGCATGGTTGTGCTGATCATCAAGTCGGTGTAATTGGGATCATAGGTGAAAAGGATTATTCCCATACCACCAACCAATAGCGTCAACTTGACAGATAGGTTAAGCATTTTGAGAAACAGTTCAGTCAGCGTCAACCAGACCATGCGGATCTAGCGACGAACACGAGTGATCAGTTATTGCGTTTCAGAGGTCCCTCTCCGTCGGAAGCAGAAAGTGGTCCTGTAGGCTAAGTTTTGAAGTATAACAAGACTCTTGAACTAGATATCTTTAGTTTCGAGGATGGTAAAGAGATGTTGATAGCAGAACTGTTAACCCTCCTTCTGTCGGTTTGCGAAACTTAGAAGCTGCCTTTTGATTGGTGTTCATCAATGGTAATTCCTGTTTTCAAAAGGAGATTCCGAAGTCTGTGCGATAATTGCATAGGCATCAGTCTATTGCATTTTCAGATTACTCTCTTTGCATATATTATTCGACCATCAGTAAACTCACGCGACAAAGTCAGACATGAGCGAAATGAAAGCGTAGAGTCCAATTCGTTGAGGGTGCATCGAAGCACACTATCATACGACGGCAACCGGGCGTAGATCAGGGGATACTTTTACAAGCGAGCCGACGTTCCTGTTCTTGCAAACTCAAAGGGCTACCTTCGATTTGTGTGGGGACGCCTTCTATCACAATGTAGTTTTGGGGTACTGTAACTACGATGTCCTAACTGTAGTTGTTTTAATGCCAACTCGAGCAGGGAGCGACGGTTTATGGACACTCTGTCGGTTCTTTTCATTTCTCCTTCTAGTGGAATGTTAACTGAATCTCGCCCTTCCTGTTCATGTTATGCTGATCATAGAGCGACAATTGAGTGAGCTCTGATATTGAGATTCTCCTGCACTAGTTTGACTGACATGGAGTAATGTGGGATTTTGGATTTTTATTTTTTCCCTTTGGTTTTTTGCCGCTGTCCAACCACTTACGGAAGAAACAGACGGACCGTGCAAACGATGTTGATTGGTCATCAATCACCGTCAAACATCATCAATTCAATATCGCTACTAATGATGCCTGACCAAAAGGATACTGTGGCCTCGGAGGCTGCCGCCTCAGCTACAAACAGTGACGTGGAAATATCCCATAGATAGATAACACGACTTAATAAGAAAGGTTGAAAATTAATAAGAACGTACTAGCAAAAGAACTAGAAATGGTATGGATGCAGGTACGCCAATTGACTGCGACACACGCGCCATCTCGGGTTTATATGGAATGCACTGGATACCTTTAAATTGAAGTGTGTCGCTTCAAGACTGAGGCGTTCTCACTCCAACGTTCTTTATTGCAGGACAATCCGCTTGGGACTGTGCACAGTTTCACGTACCCGGGTGGCAGCATCTCGTCAGTATGTGCTATTGTGGATGAGATATCTGCGAGAATTCTAAACATACATGTCACTTGTGGCATCAAAGTGAAATCTCGTTATGGTCGAAAAAGAGACTGTGAAATGCTTTTATGCCTTCTGTTCTATTCTGTAGTTCGGAAGCATGACCTACTCGCGACGAAGTTATTAACAGACCCTCTGTGCTGGGCCATCGTTATCTCCGATGCTTAACTCACGTCAAGTAAGATGAGCGCGGCCGTATTTCGGGATTCTAGGCATACGGGATCAGTTGGTGAACTAATGACTGCACAGTCAGCGATGGTTCGGTCACGCGATCCGCATACCAGCTGAAGGTCTTCAGCGTCGGGCATTATTAACTGCGACGGCGAGCAGTTCGGTAAAACCGCGTGACCGGTCAAGCGGGGACATGGTCACTTGTCATGGATACTCTGAACGAAATGGGTCTTCATCGCTTGCATGATTGGGATCCTCGTGATTACGCAAATTGTTAATTGGGAACACTTTCTGAGATGACAGCGTGCTGCGGTCAATAGTAGGCCTGTATTCACACAATTTCACCTTCTTCCGGTTAGCCTTGTTTTTATGAAGTTTTGTCTTCTTCGGCAAAACAATTTCTTTTGAATTAATTTACGCCACTCTTGCAAAGAACGATGGCTGGAGCTACAGTACCTTCTGGTCAGGTGCATGGGCGTTATAAATTCATGAATGTGTGAAGGAAGTTGTCTGTGACTGTGCTTCAGATGCCGCTTGTTGACCGCAACGTACGTAGATGAAGAAGGGCTGGTGTTGTAACTCCACCAACTGTGTGAAATCAGAATACCAGTCGTGAGAGCGCACATTGCATTTCTACCATTCAGTTCGGGATCAAAACGAACGTGCCGTGTAGGCCATACACGTTACCAATCTGACAGTCAACTAATCAGAAAACAGAAACTTATTGATCCAATTTGTTTAGACTACCTAACGGCTGGTAAGACAAACAAGCAGGTGATAGGATAAAAGTACATCGACTGTCTGCAACACACTGGTTACGCGACCGCAACGGCTGGTACTCAGCATAAGTGTAGAGCTGAATAAAAATGCCACTCGACCAATAGCACATTTTTATGGCAGGCACGTGCAAACGTGCGACAGCTGACTGTCAGCTGTGGTGACAGGTCGAGCGTTGCTTCATTCTATCAGAGTTACTCGAATAATCAACCTGTTTGAATACTTGGCTTGACGTCACGAATTCGTGCTTCTGGTGTGCTTTTTAAGTTGCCAATCGATGATGCCGCCATCGCAGACATCGACAGGATGTTCTGAATTGTGCACGTCCGGACGCAAAATGAATGTTAATCATTGATCAAATGATACATTTGATGTAGGTTAAGTAAGTTACTTCTCTGATAATGCGTTTGCCAACCTACCAGTTACACAATGGATCATTTTCAACTTCCGTGTATTCATCATCATGATCCAGATTTGAGAGTTAATAGATTACTTCCTCTGAGTAAGCAGTTTTCAAGTGATTAGTCTATCAGTGAGTATGCTTTTATAGCACCCTGCTCAATTCAGATTCTGTGTATTTGAACATAACGATATAGAGCGTTTTGCATCATCTATCGCATTTTAGATCAATCATTATAATGTCTCCTAGCGTTTTGTTGTTCAGTCATGTTATTCATTTGCATATCATTCAGACTAGTTGCTTGATTTAATTATGGTTCATTTAATCTCAGGTGGGACAGCGTAACCCTCGACCAAGCATATGTGTAAGTTTGTGTCCATACCACCAAAAATGTTTTGTTATTTTGGTATTGCTTATCGTTCGAAATGCACCCGTATATTGTTGACCGAACTAAACCCCTTTCATAAATCAGAGAGAGGAAGAGACAATAATTTGAACACCACTTGCTTTTGCTCACAATTTCCACGTTCGGATTCCCTTTATTAAAAAAACGCTTGATACTCAAGGTTTTGAAATCCCATAGCTCACTGATGGTTCTCATGATGATTTTAACCTTTACGCTTCTTTTAGTTGCTCGGCCCCGTCGATTTCACCCTGAACATGACCAAATTAGTATTGCATCTAATCATTCAGTCCGCCAATCGTTTGTTTATGCTGCTTTAAAACATCGCTCATCGACACCTGAGTTCCCTTCGTTTGCAAAGCACGTGTATGCAGCTCAACCTAGTTGCTTGCCGTTGTCAATTGCATTTGAATTTTCGGTACTACTTCGGCTTCATCACTGATGGTCAGGTCTGCGTTAATCGGACTTATTGTGGTCGTCACCTCTTCGGCACAGTTGTTGGTCACTTCACGGTTACATTGGACACAAGAGAATTCTTATACGTTAACACTCAGCTTGTTTCGTTTCTGACAAATGTTGCGGCTGTGCCAGCTAATCTAGAAAGGAGATGCAATTACTACCGTATAATAACCCTCATAAATTATTAAACGTGCTATGTAATGTGTTTACCACTCATAAGTGGTTAATATAACTGGAACACTCCTCACATTTAGTTTAGGATTCCGCTCTGAAACTTGGCAAAAATAACCATAGTTAGTAGGCTCCATCGAAAATGAAACTGCTGTTCAACGCTTCTGTTCTAACGTGAACGATATAAAAACCCGGCTGAATGTGAAAGCTCCGATCAAATGCTAGTGTTGTTCTGTGTATATCAACCCTTGCTCGATTTTTCGTCAGTAATTAACAACTAAATTTGTATCTGATATTTCCATTTTCTTGTATGTTCATTTTTTTCAGTCCTGTCCGCTGATGTGATGATGACAAATTCTCAATTGGCCCGGTTGAACTTACATAGGTCTTCTTAATCTAACACTTTCTTTGTGATAACCTTTGCTGGTTCGGATTTACATCCTGCCTCGAGACGTTGTTTGTCTACCTATTTTGTCGTGTTGTTTCAGAGTTTGCCTCCATAAACTTTGTTTTTCTCTCCCTCCGGTATTCATCTTAGTACTCATCTGTCTTTTTTTCCTAATGCTTGTCAAATTTCATCAATCCCGCGCAAAACCCCTCCTCCATTGACCGTCATTATTTTCACCTCTTTTTGCAATGATACCTGCATGTTTTTTTGCTTATTTTTTCTGTGCAATTGTCATACTTTTTCGCTTTGACATATATACATATATATATGTGCATTACTTACCTTCATAAATATATTCTTATTTTACCAACTACGATCATTGTCTTGTGAATTATCACTCTCCCAAAGCGTGTACTGATGTCCAAGTTGCTTATTCTGAACCTCCGGATACTTCTCGTCATCAGCTTGGTGCCAATTAGCCACCATTTTATGTTTGTGCTTTTTAAACAGCTAATCTTGTTTACCGTCTACATTGCCGACAGGCTGATTGTTTTTATATGCTTAGAAGTTTTACTTTGTGATTACTTACTCTCAAACGTTCAACGATCAGGCTAACCATCTACCGCCTGTCATTCATCTGCTATGGGTTTTGAATACTAAAGCTGTATTTACCCCGTGACATAATTTTGTGAATATTCAATGTGTATTGGTTAATTCTGCAACAATAGTTCATAAAGTGTTTGCTTTTGTTATACAACTTATTTACGTATTTATCTGTCGTTACACTTCTTAAGGTCGTTTATCATCTTCGTTAGTGTTGCGAAAATGAACGCCGTATATTATTTAAATACATTCCTTCGATCGCACGAGGGTAACTCTCTGAACACTGCGCGCACTTTTGATCAGGTCAGCATTAGTAGCAACAGTACATGCTGCGAGCGGGTGTCATCCCAAGATATGTTACTATTTCCTCTGGTACTTCCATACCTCGGGACAAATGATAATCGTCATGGGTTTGGGCAAAACAGACAAAGGGAGATTGATCCTACTGCCACCATGG
>LOND01001420.1:7907-18904 GCA_014220965.1 Paragonimus kellicotti | reverse complement strand
GATGGTCAGGTCTGCGTTAATCGGACTTATTGTGGTCGTCACCTCTTCGGCACAGTTTTACGTTTGTGATCTGGTCACTAGAAATTGCCTTCCGTCATCATTTCGACTAAGTATGTTTGATTCGTTCGAAAATACCCAGTGAAGTCATGAGAACGACAAAGTAGCGAACAAGGCTTGTTTTCCGTGTTTGATCATCAGGCTAATTACAACACAATAAATATGAAAACAGTAACTGAAAAACAGTCAGTCAAACCCACGATTTGGAACAGTGATTGCGTAACTGATAACAAACACGCCGTCCATAACCTCTATTGACCGTTTTTCTGACTCACCCCAGTTACTGTTTTCATATTTATTGTGTTGTAATTAGCCTGATGATCAAACACGGAAAACAAGTCTTGTTCGCTACTTTGTCGTTCTCATAAGTATGTTCGCTTACAATTGCAACAAAGTGTATCGTTTGTATGCATATTCGAAACCCAAACGAAGGGATTCCTCTGGTCTCTGAGTCAGACCCTCGTAACTCGAATTCTCCACATGCATCCACATTCAGACCAACGACGCACGAACATTGTCGTAGGCCAATTTCGTGTGATTCAAGTGACTGTTGCCATGACAACTTGTGTAGGTAGAACGTGACGATGTTTCCGGTGTACTTCAGACTATGTATGAATAGCGTTCCTATGGTTCCAATGTAAATTAATCATTGGGATCCCTTCGAAAGGATTTCTCTTGAGATCTAGTTGTGCACACTTTTTAGATAACCTTTTTTCAAAAGAATCACTAGACTGGAAATTCTTTTTTGTTAACACTCTAATCGTCATGGGTTTGGGCAAAACAGACAAAGGGAGATTGATCCTACTGCCACCATGGTAGAAGGTGCAACTCTGAGCGAATTCAAAAATGGCCATGTTTTGGCTCTAACAAAGTTGGGGTTTAGTCTATGGGAGGTCATTAATCCATTGTGGTGGCAAAGTATGCTGCCCGTAGTTTTCTGGGGAGTTGTTAGTGGTTGGAGAGAACAGACATAGGTTACGCGGTCAACACAGATCGTGCGTAGAGTGGCAGAACAATCTCATTCCAACACATTTATTTGTTTGATAACGGATCCTAGTGTGGATTTGAAACGTCACAATAAATCGTTCACTACTCAGTGTGTGCCCTTTTTAAATACTTATATATATATATATATATATATATATATATAAACGTAACGTTACCCACACCACGTCACGGTTGTCATTAACTGTGATAGTCTACTTGACCTCGTGCGTGCCGTTACTCCATCTACGATGTCGAAGAAGGCGTCAATCTCCCTTGAATTTGCAGTTGTCTATAAGCAACGAGTGTAAGTGGTAAACACATAGTCGTACGCTTAAGTCGTTTGTCGTGACACTTACAGTCTGGGTTCAGGAAGCTTGGTATCTTTTGGTTTAAAAGCTAGAAATATTCTCAAATAGTCTTTCCGAACTCTTCAGTCTCATGCAATGGTTCATCACTAATTCTGATATCCAACTTGTGTGATGCTAGGTCTGTAGTGTTTACAGCTAGTCCCTTATCAATGTGTTTCTAATTTTCCGAAACAATTAAACCAGCAGTGTATTTGTTAGTATTAACGCATTAACCGCTGTTTAGAGTAGCATAATTTCGCTTTCTGTCATTCACAAGTGCATATCACTGGACAGCCGTCTGAATTCAACAACAGCATTTTTGCTCCCGACTGTTTGTAGGATTTATTCAGTAATGGGTAACAGCATCCGGTGACTACAGAGTATCACCATCCCGTTGTAACTCAGTGCTAACATTATCCGACTGCGCGGTTTACGGTCTCGGGCTCAAGCCCGACTGTCGTAAATGTGACCGTATTTATGGATTGGTATGTCACGTAGAACGGAAACCGGGTGGTATAAACTTAGTTTCCTACTCCTTTTGGTTGTACTTATGCGGTGTCATATTCATAACATTTAGTTGGAAAATTTGTTTGTTCCCTTAATTTGCCTCGAGCTGTTTGAACAAACAGTAGCCTTAGTTCTGTTGCATCGTCTCTAATTTCTTTTCAGCAACAATGCCCAAGTTGCCATGTTTGAACCAAAAGCCACTCACAGCATTTTTCTCCAGTCCGAAGTCGTTTGATAAAGTCAGCAATAAAGAAAATATGGTGAATATTGAACGAAGCGCTGTGGCTCTGACAAAACCGATTGAAAGAAGTCCCTTACAAGCATCGTCTGATGTTGATTCTCCTGCAATGATTGATCAACCTGCCAAGCGTCCACGTGTAACTGAGCCAGAAAAATCAGGTGACTTTATAAGCATTCCCTTCTTTGTGTGCATTTTCACTTTTTCCTTCACGGTCGAACTGAGGTGCCGATTTTGATACTTCTTATTGTTAACTTAGGTGCATTTCTTACTGAAATGGTCCTCCATACCATTTTTTCGTTGAATGCTGCTCTTTCTGTATAATGACTTGTGGCTTATCCTCTAATTCGTTCTCATGAGTTAGTCGAGATAACAACTATATGGTCTTGATTGGAACAACCCTTTTTATTCTAGACAGCAACACAACCAATGAATCGTTATTCTCGTCGAAAATGTCTAATTTTCTCGGCCATCCCTCTGCTACTCTTAGTCGCGAGTCGGTCAACAGATTAGTTGCTGAACTGAAACGCAAATTATCTTCTCGACCTACTCGTTCTGTTCTGGATTTGATTCAAGGTTTGCATCCTGAATGGATATGTGCGTTGGATTCTCAATTGCAGAGTGAACGATTTCAAAAGTTGGCTGATTTTGTTGCAGCCGAACGTGCTCATGGCTCTCCAGTATATCCTCCCGTTGATCAAGTAGGTTGTTTCCTCTTGTTTGCATGTGAATCTGCACGTGATTTTTGCATGTTGCCAGCAGCTTGTGTGGTCTCCATGTTTTTGTGATATTATATTTCGCTGAACCACTTTTATGCCATTCGATTTACACCTTTCTGTTTTTGTATGTTTTGTATGACAACTGTATATTAACCATTGATTGTTAGTTTTCTCTGACCGGGGACACAGGTTTTCACTTGGAGTCAACTTTGTCCACCCTCCTCGGTCCGTGTGGTCATTCTCGGGCAGGATCCCTATCACGGACCACGACAAGCTCATGGTCTGGCTTTCTCAGTGCAACGTCCTTTGCCACCGCCTCCAAGTTTGGTCAATATGTATAAAGAAATTGGATCGTCCTTACCTAATACCAACACAGATCTTCGATGGCCCCCCAATCACGGTGATCTAACAGGGTGGGCACAACAAGGTGTGCTGTTGCTGAACGCTGTGCTCACTGTTAGAGCTGCCACTCCAAACTCCCATAAAGATCGAGGCTGGGAACTGCTTACCGATGCAGTTGTGCGTCACTTGAATAAAGCAAAATCAGTATGTTTTATCGTGTTTTATATCGTCTACCATTCATTAAGCGAGTTATATTTTATTGCTGTGCATACATCTTCTTGCCAGAATTTTTGTACGTATACTGTTGAGCGATATAATGGGCGGAATCAATTTGCAACAGTTAGTTTGCTCAGACCTGACATGTGGAGTACATGGCTGTTGCCCGCAACTCATTCCTATTTACGTGCGTACTGAATGTCCAACTTATTTATGGGACCTGAAGTAGTCGGTTGTTTTTAGCTCCCAAGTGAACTTAATTCCATTGAGCTTGGCGCGCCCATTGTCGACTACCAAGGTTTGACGTTAGTTTGGAATGCTGTAGGCGATCTGATGAGTCATGATTTCGCTACGCAATAAGTTGAGTGAAATGTTCGTTTTGAACCGGCTAGCTGATATTGAGTGACCCTAACGATCTGTTTTGTCCACGAGTGCATCTATGGTCTGTCAGTGAGCTTTTCAAATCCTTTTTCCCGTTCTGTATACGCGATCTCACAAGAGTTTTCATGGTTTCAAATCCGCTTGGTTTTTCTAAACTCATGTCTGTTTTGTAATACCGCATAATAATGTTTGCGTTGTAATCTTCCACGTCCTATTGCCTGTTTAGGATCAGAGTACCTTTTAGCAGGTTAACGTTCGTTTTCCGTCGTGAGACTTACTGGCTAACGTTAATCCAACCGATTGAATAAGCGTTATTGGAATTGTCGAATACGCGTTACTGAGTGAATTACCCTAAATCGCCAGGAGCGATTTAACACACATTTGTTGTAGTCACTGATTATCCTGTCTTGTCCGTGGTTCAGCTTAACCGTAGACTGAGAATATTGTCTGGATTGTTAATGGTTGATTTTTTGGTAACATTCATTAGTACCCTCATCGTTCCACATGTTCTTTTTCTCGGCGTGTTGGCAACCAGTTTTAGTTACGTTACCTACTGTCAGCATCAAAGGTGCTTTTCCTGCAAAAAAAAAAACACTTTTGTACTACATGCAACTTGCGCAATAATTCGTGTACACATCAAGTGGTGCATTTGTACCCCAACTGCTGTCAGGATCTACTGATATGTTAGATAGTTGATACTGGGATGAATTACGAAGAAACTGCGGCAGATTTCCGGAGTATGACTGGTATTTCACTATCTAGAAGTTGAAACGAGTTTTCCGTTTCAGAAACGAACGTGATGCTAGAGTGCGCCTGATTCAATCAGTGAACGACAGCAGGTAGATCATACTTAGATTTCAAAAGAACGAAAATATTGTCTACATCCCATCAATGGAAGGACAAACTGTTGGTAGACAGACTTAGTTGTTGACCTTCTAGCTTGTCAATGAAAATATTATTAGTAGGTCCACTGGAAATCCCGCTGCCATTCCATCAGTTTGACGATACAGTTCGTTGTTGAATTTAAACTGAACGTTGAGAGTACATCGTAGAAGCAGTTCTTTCAACATGGGTGTCGGTATGCTGAATCGAGTGTTCGATTGGATCGATTGTTCACAAATGAAATTGACAGTCTCAAACGGAGGAGCATTTGTGAACTAACGAGCAGATGTCTAATGAACAAGTGTACTGACTAGTCGTATTAACGTTCTCTATGTCATTAACAAAATCGAACGTGTCTCGTAGGCTGTGTGGACACAGTTGCCGGCGAATAGGTTCAAGTTGTTCTGCTAGCCACTTTGCTGTTGAATGGTACGGGGAGTTGCACATATCAAGAATAGGTCTCAACGGATGATTCGGTTTATGGATCTTGGGTAGACCGTATAGACGAGGGATGGTAGAGCCAGTCGGTTTAAGTCGTTCGAACTGTGTGTCTGTAATTATTCCTAGTTGCAAAAGTCGCTTGAGGCTGTCTACGATTTGCCCCTCGATCTGAATTGTTTTGTCTTTCTCGGTTTCAGGTTTACTAAATTTACTTCGATCTGAGAGAATCTCCAACATTTTTTCTATGTTCTTCCCTTTCATGATAACTATGCCTTCACGTTTGCCGTGACGTGGCCTGAGGGTATCTTCACGTTCGCGGAGAGCCCTCAAGACTTGGAGGTATCTAGCAGTGGTAAGATTCTTATGAACAAACTGAGTTTGCCGGTATTGATAGCAACAGTTTACTAGATCTGATTTGAATTGCTCCAGAGTGGCATTTGAAGTGGGGGTTAACTGACAGGTCTGGTTATAGAGATTTTCAAATTGTACCTCAACCTCTAACTGATCATCTCTACGGCGTGGGCAACAAAACTTTGGTCCTAAAGCTAATACTTCAAGTAGAACTGTGTCAAGCGGAATTTGTGACAAGTTATGCACATACCTTTCTGGGTTGACAGGAAATTGCGATGTAGGCTTCTCGTCACTGAGACCGACCACCAGTTTCGACCGTTTTTTGCGTCTGCTCAGTGGCGATTACCTTCACGTATTCGTTGAACTCATGGAGTTACTCCTCCGTCAATTCGTTCGGAACCTATTGCCGCTGGTTTGCATTCCGTAAGAGTTCAAACGCCTATGAACCAAATGTGTCTATTCGGTTCAAACAGTGGCGTTTAAGTTACATCGCGTCCGGATGAACCCGGCTTCTACGAAGCCACACCGTCTTGGAGTATACATTTCGTTCAATGCAACTATTGATGAAGGTCGATCACCTCGCTTGTCCCAACAAACATGCTTTTGAAGCTTAACTAGTGATTCAGTTCCTTAAACACCAGAGGGTCCACTACAACTTCGAAATCTCGCGAAAATTCCCATGGAATCATAGGGGAAAATCGTGACGAACAATTGTTTTCGATAACTCATCAGATTAGCACAATTATATACTTTCAGCAAAATCAATCTGTCGACTGTATTTAGACGATATTTTCGTTCTTTTGAAATCCGAACGTGATCTACTCGATGTCGTTCATTCAATCTAGATCTTCTGTTAGATATACGAAATTAGTTACGGAGATCGTCAAAATTTTGGGCCTAGTCTCTCATGAAGAACGACTGTTGAGCCAGTAAAGAACAACTTGAATAGGTTGTAATTGATATAATCATTTCAAATGCGAATTGCATAAAGGAAACAAATAGGGGAATGTCTCCTCGTCTGTATTTGGCATTCTTGGTCGTTTTAGATCCACAATGCCATTGAATTAGGAGAGCCGCCAGAAGTGGTTGTTAGTCGTGCCTTGTTAATTAGGCGTCAGTCACAAGCTTGAAATGAGCTCACAATCACACCTGTCTTTAAAGGTGGGCTCAGGAACTGTGCAGGAAACCACTGAGCTTTCATTGGTTTTCTGGGTATGGAGGATTTTCATAGTGACCTTCCGAACCAAGATGGAAGACTATGGGTCCATAACTGTAACGTGGCATGGCTTCGATATGAGATGTTCGTTTGTCACATACTTGCCGGTTGTTCATGACTTTTGGTCAAATCTGACAGTTAAAGGTTTTCCATTGCCGTAACCTCGCTTGATTTCTCTAGAACTTTCGGCAAACCGTTTCACTCCTCTCTGTTTTGGAAACTGTACGGAATGCTGTTTATGTGGCTAGAATATTGTCGAGCCAAGTCCAACATTCTGGCAAATAAAACGCAGTGTGACTGGTTTCCCTGCTGATATCGATGTTTCACACGGTCCCCTATTGTCCATTCCATTTATTCTTGAATTCCCGAAAGCAGCTGAATCACCAATCCTATCAGACGTCGACGCTACAATAATCTTATGTGGCACACTGTCCGAAAGGCTTGTGTTGTACTCGAGTTAACTAAATCACTGAACTTCCAAAGTATTGTAGCTTTCGCGGTCCGCAATTGGGCGACAGATATTTTGCCATTTTGATAGTGACTATATAGAATGCATGCACGCAAATAGCTTTATCTTCACGAGTAACTTCTCCATCGGTGCTGTTACTAGGGTACATTTCTAAACTTTAGTATATTGACAAGGTAGATTTGCCCCTGTTGAATGGATCATGTCATCAGAAGCAGAAAGTGCATCATTTTGTATTTTAGGTCACATAACAACCATTGCAATTGTAGCTTTGTGCTATCCAAGTGGTAGTTTATCACATGCGTTGTTCGTTGTTACAATCTACCCCATCTAATCTTCGATTTTCTTTTCAGTGTCTCTGCCCTTCAGTTGTTTGGTATTCAGTGTACTATTCGTTTTTTGACTCTCAATCTCGTTCCTACCCCTGTTCGCCAACCCAATTTCTTGCACGTGACAATAACTTCAGACTTCCACTCGGTTTGTTCACCTCATCGTTGCATGTTAGTGACCTTCGGATCTCAGGTTTTCATTACGTCATCAGGTGTTATTCAACTTTCCACCGATTAATTGTGCTGAAGACCAAGAGAGTTGGCCAAATGGAATGTAGATATTTAGGGGGAATACAGTGTGATCGAATAAGTCCTGTACATGGAAAGGACCCGACAACTCCACTACTGGTTGCCAGACATGGTCTTATTGTAGCGAAAACACGTCCAGTAAAGCACAATCTTTATTGTCCAACTCGCTGCCACGCGTGCGCTCGCGTTTATGAATCAGAATTCCGGTCCACAAAACACCCCCGGTTTCCGCTCACACGTCGTGTGCACTTCTGTCCGGTTTGTATGTGTGACCGACGCCTTCTGTCGGTGAGTTTTCCGCCTGCCATTCCTCGTCCGTTGGTCCGATCTCGTTGGGCGATGACTCGTCCGTCGCCCGTGTTGTCCGCAATCTATCCGCTGTGGGCTTTGACCGTATTTCACGACCGCGTCGAGATATTCCACCGAGTGTTGGAATAATCGTGCCTCCGATCTGGTCATCCATCCCATTTTGCCTGCCATGTCTCATCCGGTCGCCCGTGTTGTCCGCGATCCGATCGCTGTGGGCTTTTGGACGTGCCTCGCCGCCGCGTTGAGGTATTCCACCGAGAGTTGGAATAGTCGCACCTCCAGTTTCGATAATCCACTACATTATGATTAGGGTATGTTTTAATGTGTGTATGGGTGTATACAGGAGGAAGAAACTCGTCAAGTCTGACTTCCTGACTATGTTTTTCAAAGACCAAATTGTATTGGAAATTGACTTAATGTGAATATAGGCTGAGTCGAACTGAATGAGGGTAACCGTTGACATGCGACCATGTCCTTATCGAACACTGAGGCAATGTTACAGCGAACGTGTCAGTGGGAGTGGGTTAGTATGGTGACCAGAAAACTTGTGCGAGTTTTCAACGTGTGTGTGCCTATCAAATAGAATTTTAAATATGTCAGCCTTGTGCAAAGTGCTAATCAACGTGGGTGTTATTCGACAATATCTTCGATTATATTTTATAACTTCCCAATATCTGTGAAAATATCAGTCCATAAATTCCCCGGGACGATAGCTTTTTGGTTTGTTTTTCTGATTTTTTTTCACACCGTGTCAGCAAGAATCATATGTTTTTACAACATTTTTTAAAATTTCCCCCAATGGTTTAATTCAGCATCTAGTGTTCATGCTCTGGGGTTCCCACGCTCAGAAACAAGGGGCTGGAATTGATCGTAAGCGGCATCTGGTCTTGCAAGCGCCTCATCCTTCGCCGTTGTCTGCTTCTCGCGGATTCTTCGGTTGTGGGCACTTCACCAAAGCGAATGCTTATCTGAAAGAGCATGGCCTCCCACCGGTTGACTGGACTCAGTTGGAGTAAATCATTGCCTATCACTATTCTCAACCACGCATTTGACCCCATTTTTCTCCAATTTTACGATTTTGATACCGATCCTATTTCCTATTTTGCCTTCAGTATATTGTGTACCCCTGTTTACAGCCTCTGTTTTCAAGCCACCAGATTCTTATACATTTTTATGTGGGTTAGCATCAACTTGTTGTTTTCTCACATAATTATTCTAATTGTCTGGAAAGGATGCCTACGTATAAACGAAACACTGACCACTATATCGCACACGGTGTAACCAAATTAGCTGCAACTTATTCTATTTTCTAGGTGACTCTTTCCATACTGGACGCCTTTTTTCAACAAACACTGCTTAGGCCGCTGCATTTTTTTGTTCGAAGTTAAAGCTACTCTGTCCGTGTCTGTACAACAAGCCTTTGAATAGCCTCGTTGAATCTGACACCTGGATGTAATGGCTCAGTGTGTCTTCAATCTCTCATCCGTTTGGAACGTGTCCTTCAGACCAAACGTGCTGGCGTCAACTATGCTTGTGTTCAAATTCATCGCACTGCTCGTAGGCGGGTGTGTCTGCCTATGTCGATCCGCCTCCACTACGTTCGTCTGCTCCATCGATGATAAATGCTTTTTATCCTTATCACGCTGATCCTAGTCTGAATTTCTGTTTCTTCGATGACTTAGGCAGTTTGAGACTCTCGTTCCACTGTTATTTTGTATACTGTTGGCAAGGCATCTGACATAGCCTCAGAACGTGCGATGATACAGAAGTGAAGATTACACGCCGGCACATTTGTTAAGTTGGTGCAGCAATCGGAATGCCATAAACGCCAGTTGAAAGCGGGAATGTGTATTTAATAACAGATGCCACATTCACGTTGGATTTCCTACTCACAGTTCTATGTGAAAATGTACTCATGATTTCTCTCTACGGGAAAGCAAACGAAATCTGATAGGTTGATTGTACCCGAAAGCAGTGTGGTCAACAGATCCGTGGCCAACCATACTTCGGTATCACCTGGCAGCATGTGGTCTGTGGATTATTCATCTTTCAGCAAAGCTTATTCCCCTGGCCTTAACTCCCACCATTTGAATATTGATGACTGGCATTAGATAGTCGATGCCGTACTTCATATGGAACCTATGTCCGAGTTGATATCGTACCGACGTGCGCGGAACGACTCTGCCGCACCAAGTGGAATCAGCAATTAGTGTGGCTGTTTCTCGCTACTCACACTTAATGAGTAGTAAGGTTATTAATTGTCAAATTACGAGTCTCATTGTAATTCACCAGCGCTCAGTAGACTCTTTCTGGCTTCGGATGAGGGATTGCATTTGTTTTAAAGCTCTACCTTGCGAATAAATGCAAGGATATCGGTAAGCTTACCAGATTTTATAGTAGTCCAAATTGACTTTGGCAGCGTCTTGTCTACCTAAATACGCCTCAGTTTTTTTGCACTTGTAATGGGCAGAACGTATCCATAATTTGGTTAGGTCATCTTTGGTCTACTGTTACAGTATCATCATAACCAACTGTGATCACGCTAGTGTTTCAGTTGTTCCGAGTCATGAATGTCCCAACTGTGGTCCACCGACGCCTTAAAACGTGCTTATTCTGCCCAACCTTGACACTTCTTAGCCATTATGGAACTCTAACACTATGCGTGTCATCTCGTTCGACATAATGAGCAATTTACTACAGATATGTAGCAGTTTGATGCCGCTGTTATTGAGGTCCATAACATCGAAGGTAGCATAATGACAGTGTTTCATTGGCAGCCTCCGTCTTTCTGTGTTAAACCCTAACATGTCGAGCGTACTTCTCTCGATACTTGACTGTGCCGCTAATTCCCAAGACGCTTTGATGAACCGCAAGTTACTAGACGGTTGAGGTTCAATTTTGAAACTTATTCGGGTTATCTCTCTATGTCCTGTGTTGATTCATAGCTGTGAATTTCATCC
>LOND01001419.1:57038-74253 GCA_014220965.1 Paragonimus kellicotti | reverse complement strand
TGTCTTCGAAAACAGGTTGTGATTGTTTTTATTCGAGTTGATGACACTTGTTTTTCTCGCTATTCGTCACGACCCGTTATTTCGCCCTATTTCACTATATAGCCGTTTAAATGCATCGGTTACGCCAAACATGCCAAACATGTAGAAGGCTGATAATTGTTTTTTGAGATATCAGAGGGACATTTGATTTGGTTGACAGAGTTGCACTTTTGGACTTTTTCGAGGAAGGATGTGCCCGATAAATATATCGACTTCCTGAAACCAATTTAATGCTAGGCCTCGGGCCGGGTTAAGTCTTATGACAGCATCTTAAATGGGATACGGCGAGATTGTCCAGCCACCTCTCCTAATCAACCTTGCGATAGACAAGGTCTTACAGAGCACTCCGGCAATGATGGCTTGGAGCTACTCCTAAACACTCAGCTTCAAGACATGGACAATACAGGCAATACAAATCTCATTTGTGAGGGTTCACAGTGGACCCACCACATCTTAAGCAGATCAACAGCTTCACTTCAGCAGTTTTGTATAACCTTTTCATCCTCCGTGTGTAACGTGTTGCAAGATTGGCAGGATTTTGGGCCCGCTCTCACCTTTTGTGATGAACTGTTGTGGGTGGTCGGAGAAGTTCGTTGACGTTGGGAGCCCCGTCGGCTTTCATCGAGTAACTGACGAGATCATAGATCGTATAATCAAAACCTGGGTGGCGTTTCCTAACTTAGGCCGTCTGTGGTGCTTTCGTGATCCGTTTTTGTGAGCGGCCGAGTGCACAATGTCGTTGTAAAGCTGGTCTTGTAATACTGTTGTGGAACCTGGTCTAACTTCGTGGAGGACGTGCACTGAATGTCAGTTCTGTACCATTGGCAGCGTGTGATGGAAACACCGTGTCAGCAGCGATGAGGTTCACCAACTGGTCTTCAAGACTGGTAAACTCTGTCAATCCCTGAGCGTAAAGCTCTCGTCTCGTAGGCTTTGTTGGCTTGACCACCGCTTACGAATGTCAACTTGTCGCTTGCCACACCCTCTCTTGTTATATATGTTTAACAGCTCGAGCTCGGAGCCCAGATTGCCGTCAGCACAGTTTTGGTAACTGTACCCGACAGCACTTTACTAAATTTCGTTCCTGCCTCATTAGTCTAAGGCTTTGGAAATGTGTATATACCGCCCGCTCCAAGTCCGATTGCGATTTATGTCGCATCTGAATGATCTGTCAGGACGTTTATATAATGATAAATCCAAGAAGAAAATTCTTCTTCCTAATTCTGCTTGCATGATAGATTTCAGGTGTTGGTGAGCTGTGCCCGTTAGCGTTAGTGAAATCTAAGCCTCCACATTAGCATCTACAACACGCAGTGTGTTATCCACTTATCGCTGTATACGACGCATTATTCGATCATTCCCACCAGTTCCGTTTTTCCCCCTAGCATTCCTGTGAATCAGTCAGTAGGCATTGGGCTTATTATCCTTTTTAAGGATGATGAATCCTCCCGCAATTCTTAAAATGTATGTCCTATGCTTATCTGACAATCTGTGGTTCAGATCGTTCGTGTACAAGTTGTCAAAGCCTGCCGTCGCTGTGACAAAAGATGCGATGCCACGGTAACTATTTCCGTAATCTGAATATGATTTTATGTTAACCTTGTGCTAAGGGCCATCCGATCCTTCTTTGACTACCAATTTCGAGTTCATTGTACTGCATTTGACTTGAAGATGACACACTCCGCAATGGAACTTGTTAGCCATGTTTTGATTTCCGACGAACATTCAGATTGGGCTTTCCCGTTTCGGGGTTGAGCCCAAGTGACTCATGCATCGTTGTCATCAAAGTCTCCTCTACCCCTCCTTTGCTGAGTCCAGGAAAGGATGTGATAGGGGAGACTGTGAATGAGAGTGGATGAAGTGAAATTAATTAATTGCTTGCTAATGTTTGTTCTGATGTTTATTCTCTGGTCTCGTTTGTGTCTGATTATCGACTCGACAAGCGCCGCTTGTTGGAGCAATAGCGGGATGAACGTTGTCGTTTTTGGTCGTTTTTATTATTTTGGTTCCTCCCTCGCCCCTTTTTTTTCTCGACTAGAGCTTCCTTTTTTCGTCATGGTTGTATAGAAATTAAGCAACAGTGAGAACCACTGATGTATTGTTGACTTCACTGACGATGGTGTAAGAATAGTACACATGATTAGCTAATTTGGTTCCAACTTTGTCAGTCGCAGCATGATGAGGCATTCAGTGCCACGATGTGTGCGGTTGTGTCGTAGTCTGGAAACTGGTTAGTGTTTTGTCCATGTTATAGGGACTTCAACTTGCTCATCGATCATACCATTGACCTTTAGTAGAAGGTTCTTCCAACCACTGCGATATTGGTTGAACGACACAGTTATCACAGTTGTGTATTTGTTTGACAAATATGCGAACGTAGTAACCAAAATGGTCAAGCGAGCCGCCAAGTAAGCACGCTTGTCGATTTTACTTGTGAAAGTATGTGTGTATCGATCTGTAGTGCATTTGTGATCACTCTAGTGGTTGCAATGACCAACAGTTAATTCGCTTCGGCATATTTTTCGAATGAAATACCAGACTTCCTGTGTCTTTACGCTTAAGAACGACGACACTTCTTCGATCGATTAAATGTTATTGCATCATTTGTTTTTCCAAGGAGGAGGGAACTCCTTTGTATCGTGTTGCACGAAAGTTCGATTATTTTTACCGAAGCAAAACAACTATATATAACGAAAAGCTTTCTCGTATATAAAGACCATAGTATTGAGGGGCGTTTACATCCGTGCAACGCAGATGTGAACTGTAGTTCGATGTGAAACCTGTTTACTGTGAAAGGGTTCAAAAAAGATTGTGCCAGGAAAGGTTGTGCGTGACTGCATTAGTCACCGACTTTTCTGGGTGTCGTTTCAACTGTGCTCACCGGTTTGATTGCACCTCTTTCGTACATGCTTGATGCGAACATTCCCATTAAATCGTCGATAAGAATATGGATTGACAGCCATACATTATTTCGAGGTATTCTTATCAAATACCTATACTTACTACAAAGTAGTGTTTTATGAATGATGACAACTCTTCAATCAATTGGCCACACAACTTGTTGATTGTTATCGGGTTAGTGAGTAATCGATTTGATATTATTCTACTATTTTGATACGGTGTTGTTGGAAAACAATGTATGATTTGGGCTGTCACCAAGGGTGCTGCAATGACCTATGGTTACAGTAGGTTCGCTCTTCTGAACATATTGCATGAGGTCGTAATCATTTCTACCGTTAGTGGCACTGTTGGGTCGATTTTGCTTGGTTTCTTTGCGCAGGATAGATGGCACTGATTAGTCAAACTGGAGCAGCTTGTGTTGACGAGATGAACGTAGGCTGTGCTGTTTATCAACCTTGTTCTACCGAGTAAATTTTTGTCATTCGCTTAGATTGTTATCTAGTCACCCATCCAGTATGCTTCATCCTTCCGACTTTTCAACATTCATTAATCCATCTCTGGGAACTTACATCAATAATGTCCATCTTTCGTTCGGGTTGATGGAGTTTTATTGTGCATAGGACAACTGTATTTTCTACCGGATAGAATGGATTGATTCTAAGGGGCAGTTTGGTTGGCACATGTTTCCGTTTACCTTGTTTACGTAACTCTATCACTTGAAGGTACACAACCGTGGCTTACAGAATACTCATGCCAAACGACACTTGTTATTTCTATGTTTATTCCACACTTCTCTGAGCGGTCCAAACCTGATGTTTCCTGAAGAACAGTTGTGACGATGTAGCTAGTTATATGTTCAGCTAAATTCTGAATTATTGCCGAGGTTTTTATGCTTTCGCGGACTACCCTATTACAGATGTCTAAATATCTCTTACAGTTATTTCAGGTTAACTGAACCGAGCAATACAGAAAAGTAATAAAATTTAACGATTACAAAGTCTGTTTGGTCTTTCGACAGCCATCCATATCGCACCTCAGTTGCTTGCTGTAAATGGCCCACACTTGCATCCACCATTCTCGTTCAGTTAGTACATTTCTTGATAAGATGCTCAGTTTTGTATTTTGTTCGACTAGAAGTTGTTCAGTTCCCTTTTTTTCAGTGAAACGCTCAAGCTTTCACCCACTAATGTTCTTTTTGTTAATACTTCTTGGTTTCCTAATATCTGATCGTCATATAAGTACGAGATTCCATTTGACGTTACTGTTTTGGCATCCTTCGTTGTATGCCTTGTGTGGCTTTCTGGCCGCATTATTTCCTTCTGAATCAGCTATTGTATTGCCATATGTGTTTTTAATCCAACTCGTCCAGTCACACGCGAGCATGAACATCACATTGGAATTAGCACAGTACTCTGAAACATAAATGCGTTGCTGACCCCAACCTGACTGATGTATTTGTGGAACGCCATTTCTGCGTAACCTGAGGGCAGTGCTGTTTTTCAGGACACTGACACGCTTGAATGTGGCTCAGCAACTCTACCAATCACACGTCGGCATTCTGCTTACAACCTTGGAAACCTAGCCGTCCAGTTCGTCATCCGAACTTCGTACAGACGGCCCTGCACATTAGTATTCCTATTTTATTTGTGTCAGGTGGGCTATATGTAACATATTAGCGCTGTCTCCCAGTGGTTTACCTGTTTTCTCACTCCTCTTTCTTCCTTGTCTTCGAAACAAATAGCTTGTGGAAACTAATGGTTTGTTGCCCTAGTCAACAATTCTTATTACGATGCTAACTCTAAAACTTTGCCTTCAGTCTCATGCGGCTGTCGAAATCCGAGGAACTTGATAGTAAGCAACCCCATACGTACCATGGCAACGCACTTCGTTGTGGTTCATAATCTCAACAACTTATTTTACTTCATAATGTTCATTTTGTCACTCACGGTGTAATCTCAGTATGAAAGCCTGCATGAAGTTTTGGTCGTCCGTCAAGTGTCTTTCGTAAATTTCATTTCTACCTACTGTTTTATTTCTTCTCTTTCCACAAAAGTCAATGGTACATCCACCCTGGTTCCGCACTATCCACCACCCCGGTTCAGTGTGACCGTATTCATGTACAGTCTGGCTATGTTACTGTTACTTTCATTGGTTGCCTTCTTCCTATTGGATTCCTGTTCTTGGGGACTGGGTCAAACGATTCGGCATCGTTATCTTACCCGTACGATTCGATCTAGCACTCTGTTCCCGGTTAACGCCACCAATACGGACGATGCTGCCCTCAGTTCATCTGCGTGTAGCAAACTTTCGGTGAAGACGAATGCAAGCAGCAGATCGCGAGGAGATTCTCGTGAGAATTCCGTAATAGAAAAAGATCCGACAGTCAATTTTGCACCAGGTAATCATATCTAGTCATTCGGTTACTCACTTTCGGGCTGGAGATGGTCTTGTTATTGTTTTATCTCGAAACTCATTCAACCGTGACCAATGTAAAAGTGGTCATATGATGCATAGCGCCCGCCGATCGGGTAGTCAGAAACAACCTTATTGTATCCTATGCAATGTGCGTTTGTGTGTTGGTGAGATAAGCAATATTGCGAAACTTTGAGTAATTGGTGAAAAAATACAACCAACAATCGCTCAACTGTGTATGTTTAGCCCATTTGGCATGTTGCAGAAAGGCAGGTAGACGGTAGGTCAAGTATGAAGCGTTTTTCCCAGTGAAGTAGACAGCCCGGCATGGCTTGAGGTTGACCTGATCAAGTTAATTAAATGCAGTCTTGACACTACCGCTAGGGACCACCGCGGTGATCCCCTGGCTTACCTCGATTGGTGACGTCAGAATATCGTCGCCGAACAAAATACGAATTGATGACGCAATCGGACCCTTTATTTGCAGTAGCATGTGCAATTCTTTTCAACTACCGTACCACAAACGTAACTTATCTACCGCTCTGCTCCCAACTTCTAGTCGTCTTTCTGCGTTTGCCCTTAATCCACGCGTCACCAATTTTGTTTGTCCATCAGTTAAGCAGTTGACTCATAGTTGTCCAATTTTTGTGATTATCTGATAGTATCAGCAGTATTCCGCGTAGTGCCCTATGATTTCGAACATGGTTTTAGAATTGTTAAACACTGTGCTGATTCTTTGGGACTATGTTTGTTACTTATGATGAAATAGTGATAGCCTTTCGAGTGTCCTCGTCATTTGGAATATACAGCAGCGGTGCATCTCAAAAATGAAATCAACAGTGTACTGCCTGTCGTTGGTCAAAACCACGTCAAATAGAGAAACATCAATCCGTTATGGTTTGACAAGCATTGCTTCGAATGACTTTGAAATGATTGTTTTGAGACTATACAATCTCAGGAAGAGTTTATCGCACCGGTCATGTTACTGGCCTACGGCTGAAGTTTGGCAATCGTCGAACCTGGCTTGCGTTGTCTAACGGGGTCACGCTGGTACACGTCGTAGGTTATTATTCACATTCGTAAATGGGATGGTTGTTTTTCATTTTCTCTGTATTTGCAAATGTGCCTCTGAATTTAAGTAAGTACCTTCTTATTGCTCAAGTAATAAAGTTCAACATGGTGGCTCGTTTTCTGAACATCACAGTTGTCGTTCCAAAACGGCCAAACAACAACAATCTCCATGCGGAGCCGTATACTGGGATGATGTCCCTACCTTCAAGAAACTGTGATGGAATTCTGATAAGTAGTTTGGCAGATTTGATAATTTAGAAGATACCGAATTGCGAAAAATCTGGATTCGAACCAGCGACAGAAACAACATGCCCAAACGCGGCAAATGCTCTACCAGCTGAGCTACGAAGCCACGCCAGAAGCTCAGAAATTTCACATTTGGACCTAGTTACCCAACCAACCAACTGTCATATGGAATCGGTGGCGTTGGTGGATTTCAACGTGAACTGATCGAGAAATCCTGCTTGGGCAGTCAATCGGCTGGATCATTTGGTGGATTCCATATGACAGTTGGTTGGTGGGTAACTAGGTCCAAATGTGAAATTTCTGAGCTTCCGGCGTGGCTTCGTAGCTCAGCTGGTAGAGCATTTGCCGCGTTTGGGCATGTTTCTGTCGCTGGTTCGAATCCAGCCGAAGTCCAGATTTTTCACAATTGGGTCTCTTCTAAAGTAATGGAGTTCCCCCAATGAATGGTATAGGCCAAACCGGAAGGACACCTTTTAAATTTGGAGGACTATATTGTGAGCAACCTAAGCTTCGGTTGAGGTCGTACCAACCACAAGAACAAAGTGTCTAATCGATACAAGTGCCCTACCAGCTGAGCTACAAGAGATGTAAAGAAGTAGAAGTTCATCTGTGAGATATCGGTGCAGCTTATGTAGGATAATGAAACAAAACGGACTGGAATTGTAGCGATGAAACCAAATGCAGACGTAGTAACAAATTAGAGGAAAAGCAAAGCAACCTTTTCCCGTAACAAATTTGAACAGAGAAGTCAGAAACAGTTTTTTGCACAATGTATCTCTCGAGCACATTTCGCTGCATCTCATCAGGTACATACTGCAGTCTGTGGGTTTATATAGCAAAGTTCAATGGACATTGTGAAGCTAAACAACAAAATCAACAAACCACGGTTGGCGGCATCCGAAACGGATTAGCCTGTCACAGTGACCGAAGCCAAAGGACGCCTGCGCTTAACCATCACCGCAAGTGGCTTGCGCTGCACCACTTGCGGTTCCACTCACACACCACGTATCCGGTGTAAACCCGAAGGAATAAGACCAGTAGGTGTGTGAGTGAGGCCTTTGTGTCCAGCCGGCCAATGCTGGTTAGCCAATTCATAGGCTAGCTCGAAACTGGAATCCATATCCCTCGAGAATTAAACCGGGAGAAACTGTAATGGTAAGATCTAAACTGAGAAGAAAAGTATTGGAAATATAACGCAAGAATTATTCCACTGTAGCGCTTAACGCCAAATCTTACATCATCTATGAATTCTCGTGTGAGTGCCGGGCCACTTACATAGGCAGAACGGAGCGGCAGTTACGTAATCGGGTCAACGAACACATTCCAGTTTGGGTTCGCAAAACGCTCATGGATACCACAATACCGGGCTCAAGTCAGAATGTGACAAGTCACAAGGAACCAGCGTCATCGATCGCTCGACACCTGTTGACTTGTCGACCCAAATTGAACCTGGAGAAGGCGTTTCGGATACGTTACGCAACAAAAAATCGAAGGCTTCTTCGGTTCGCGGAGGCGGTAGCAATTAGCAAATGGAAGCCACCCCTCTGCGTACAGAAAGACTTGTTCGTCAGTACCAGATTGCCCTGGTAACTGATGTGTATGGATGTGTGTGTGTTTGTGTGGTTGTTGATTTTGTTGTTTAGCTTCACAATGTTCATTGAACTTCTCTGTTCAAATTATACGAAGGAAGTTGAGGAATGGCGACGGTAGCTGAATGATCGTGACCCAGATTCCTAAAAAGATGAAGTTCTACCAAACGACCGGTATTTAGTAGTTTTTGTACACAGCGAAGTACGTGAGAAAGCTAGCTTATTTGTGCCCATTGCACTAATCGTCTTCTTGTTAGGTATTCGCCTTACTTGCATTGATGATCCATTAGTTCGTGACAGTTGACCTATTTACGACTGCACTGAACTCGACGCCAAGGTCACAACAATGCGACAGATAACATCGTATAAAATATACTTGAACGTTGAGCATATTGGTCTGTCTGTTTGCGGATTGTTACTTAAAGTCTGATTTCTGTACGCTCATGAATTATGGTGTGTTATAAGTAGCATTTCGAATGACTGAAGGATGATAGGTCTATCTTGTCTCCTCAATCCTCAGAGCGCATTTGTTCGTTCAGTCACACTGCCAGTCTTCTTGATCGCCAATCCTCCTAAGCGTTTAGTTGAAAAACACTTCGCCAAACGTTTTAGCTTGGTAGTGTGAAAGTTTTGATATGTACGGGACATTTGAAACTCTACAACTAGACTGAGCTAAGCTTCTTGTAATCCCGTTGGTTGTTTAAAGCAACTGTTATTGCAGTTTAATTGACCCATCCCTATCTAAATTTGCATGACAATACAGATGACAATTTGCTGCTGCTGCTGCTCTCTCTCTCTCTCTCTCTCTCTCTCTCTCTATATATATATATATATATATATATATATATATATATATATATATATATAAAATCTGGTAACCTATGCGGATGGATTAAGAGGGTGACTAAAAAACCGTTTGTGTGGACTGTCTCTCATGTATATACCGATCAAGTAGGGTTTTAAAACTCAGTCGTCACGGTCTTGATCACGGAGTTAGACATTGTGGTCCACTATCATCAGTTGTTAAATGAAAACTTCTGTCTGCATCGAAACATACCCATTCCATGCTGTGTAGCCTCAAAGACTGACGCCCTCCCCTCCCCCTTCTAATTAGTGGTGGAGGGTCTGTTAATAGATGCTCCGACGTGTAGGGGAGTGTCGACCGAATCACTCTCATCGAGTGTTAAATTAGTGTCAAGGGTCTCTTGATCTTGGCACCCGTGACTCCTTCAGTCGTTCTTGTTTGAATGAGTTCACCAGACCGCCTACCTTACTTCACTTTGTCAAATCGTTAACTTGTTACATGCATTCTGTAATTGTGTATCGTTTCGTAATATGATCATTGTATGGTTTTCAAGTCTGAATGGGATCTGTTGGATTAGCTCACATCTGTTCGATTCATAAGTCATACTCTTTTGAAAGTATTCGTACGATTCTCTTGGGTAACAGAAATAGAATTAGTTTGTTTCTATGTTTGATTAAATCATATTGGAATTCTCTACCATGTTCAGCCCAATCGCGAGAAGTCTTGGCCGATTCAAGCGAGCCAATCATAGTCACGGTGCCTACAACCCTGATCGATAGTCGATACGCCAAGATAGGTTTACAAACTGGCGAGTTTGTTCTGGCTATTATTTTACTCGCCTACGCGAGTCTGTTAACCAACGGCTTTTTACCGGCGTTTCAATCCTACTCGTCTGCATCCTACAACAACTTGACCTATCATTTGGCTGTCACTTTGTCCGGAGTTGTGTGCGCTGTGGTGACTGTCGTCGCGACGTATTTGGTGCACCGATCGAAACTGACACAATCTGTTCGTACACATGGATCAGACCTTGTTGGAGACCGGACACATGGTGGGACTGACTGGGCTACCGCTTCCTACGTGTCGCGCACCCAGATGGCTTGGCTGTTGATTGCCGGATTGGCAAGCGTTCCTGCTTGCCACGTAATTTTTCTAGCTACCACAAGCCCAAATCCTCCGTCGCTCGATGGCTTCGGACCAATTTTGGCTGTGAGTTTCGCTAGTGTTTTCCCTGTTCTATCTAGTCGATGTACTGGATAGACAGACTTTTAGCGTGTATTTCACAAACGTTAGCCTCCATCTGCAACACTGTTGGTCCACATGGACTATATAGTGTGCAATCGCTCGTATCTAAACGGGATCGTCCCGCTTAACTGAGGTTCGAATCAACCCTCTCTTCCTTATCATTGTTGGTTGGCGCTGACGCCACTTATCTGTTGACAACTGTGCTTACAGGCCCGCTCAACTTGTAGGCCAGATTTGTAATTGCCTCTGTCAAACACCTTAGGTTGCCAAAGGTGAGTATTCAACGTAGCGCTAATTCAACTGTGTTCTGCCTAAAATGCACATTTTTCGAATTGTCGCATAACCAACATCTCACTTCATGATCGAAAGTCTTTCTACTTCGCAACACGAACCTTTTTGACGTGTTCAGCCCTCGTGGTTATCTATAATCAAGTCAGGGAAAACTTTGTGCAACTGAAACGTGTAAACAGAGCTGTAGTTGTAAAGGTGTTTGCGTAAATGAAGCAATGAGCTAGTGGAAAGTATTCACAAACGTGGATCGCCCATGACTGTAAACGTTGATTTGGTCATGAATTCCGCTCGTCACCTAAACATTTTCCGTACCAGGATTTATTTTTTGAGACTACCAGCAGTTTTGTGCAATCGCGAGATGGTCACGTATAAATATCCTGATTCGACTTGACCCACAGTGCCTCCTGGCTGGACACCTTGTGATCGGGTGATTGGCGATCACGAGACCTCCCAATGTTGTATGAAAAAACGTAATATTTGATGCTATGTGTGGGAGTTTAGTATTGTCCTCAAAATGTACAAACAGTTTCACAGCGGTACGAGTGTGGAAGAACGCATTCAATAATGGGTGAACAATAGGAGAATAAGGTGTTCGAATGTCTCTAAGGTTCCAGTTGTAGTGTGACAATCTCCTTATTTTCGTCATCATCATCATAGCAGCCATGAGCCTGACCGAAAGGTACTGTGGCTCGGGCTGCCGCTCACCTCAACAGTGACGTGGAATATCCTAAAGGAAAAATTACTGGAAGGGGTAAAACAAATAAATAAAATAAGAACTCAGCGAAAGAACTAAAAATAGTACGCCATTGACTGCGGCACATTAGGTTGATGCCTCTGTGGATTGTCACATAGACTTCGGGACCCCTTTTTGAAAACGGGAATTACTGTTGATAAGCACCAATCACGAGGTACCTCTTCAGTTTCCCAAATCGTCTGGAGGAGTTTTGTCAGTTCTGATATCAACCTCTCCCACCATCCTTGAAAAGAGAAGGAGAGAGATCTGGTCCTAGGAGCCTTGTTACGCTCCAGGACCACTTCTGCTTCCGACGGAGGGCCGTCTGGAACGCAATAACTGACCATTCGGGTCCCGTCGTCCACATGGTCTGGTTGAGGCCAGCTGAACTGTTCTTCGAAATGTTCAGCCCATCTATCAAGTCGACGCGATTGATTGGTGATAAGTGAACCATCTTTTTCACATATGGTCTCACTTACACCGACTCGACGACCAGTACAACCACGGATCAGGGAAAAAGCCTTCTGCAATTCCCAGATAAAAAGGCTCTTTCCATCTCTTTCGACTGTTCGACCAAGTAGTGCTCACGGTCTTTGCGCAAGCTTTTAGTCAGCTTGCGTTTAAGTTCTCGACGGTCGCCATCATATTCAGACCAGGTGGGAATCGAGCGACGCTTGTTTATCGACGTGACAGAAATCCAGTTCTGTCGCAACTGAACAGCTCCTTCGGAACATACCTCTTCACAGCATGATTTCATAGCCGCAGCGATTTGTTCCCAGTGTTCGTTAGGATCTTCTCACCTGACTCGAACTGGGCAATTTGTTCATCACTGCTTCCCGGAAAGCGTTCTTTTACACACTCCTCGCTAGAATGCTAGATAAGTGTCTTACGTGTACGAATTCCAGATAGTTGATGAAAACGAAACGGCCATATACAACGGCATGAGATTCGAGTCTAATTGGTTGCTCCAAAAGGCACAACAGTCCTTTAACAGAGTGGCGCCACCTGTAACTGACTGCTATATGATCCAACTGTGTCCACGGCTGAGAAGCACACGGAGGTCTCCATGTACACAGTGCTTCTTCCTGTGTTGAAATGCGTGCTCGAAATATACAGAGACCATGAGATGCACACAGCTGCAGCAGTCTTTCGCGTTGTGCCCGGACACCAAACATACCTCCCAGCCGCTTCTCCTCCGGAGAAAGACGACCAAGCTGAGCATTCAAATCGCCCGCTAGTATGATGATGTCTGAGTGTTTAGTTTGCTTCAGAAGGTCAACGAGGGCGTCATAGAACGCATCCTTGGTAACATCCGAACAGCTGTCCGTTGGAGCGTACGCCGATATAATGAATACACAACACTTTCTGATTTGCGTCGACAGACTTTAACCGATGTATTGAGTCTGACAGCGCACAAGCGACTGTTCACTGGGATCCAATCGAGCAAACATTGCTCTGCTCTGGAACTCAGTGCGATTCCCACTCCAGCTTGACCACGAGATTCAGCTTCGGCGTCACCAGAAACCCTGAGAGAGAAGCGCTTGAATCGACAGTTATCTAGAGGTGAGCTCAAGTGAATAACGGTGCTAGAATCGTAGACTCGCGTCTCCGACACGCAGCACACATCAAGCTCCAGACTTGAGAGAGTACTAGCCAGAGCAGCTTGCTGACCGACTTGTCGGAGAGTGCGGACATTGAAGGCGCCAATGTTTACCGGTTGTCTTGGCCTCAGAAAACAATTATCGCCCGAAGGCACATGGAAGGCAGAAGAACTTGGGGGTAAAATAGTAGGAGAAAGTCGTGCTGGGTGAATAATGTCACTGTCAGGAGAACGATAACTTCTGATACTTCCCGGTCGTTTATGCCGCGGAAGGGGGTTGACTTGAGGGACCCCACCCCGAGTCTCTGACTCAAAAGTCTGACCTGCGAGACAACAGGATACAGGGTTTTCTTGGGGGACCCCACCCGGAGCCAATGACTCAAAAGTCTGACTCACTTGGCAGTGAGGGGCTTGCCTAGCCCGAGGGCGCAGTGAATAAGACATTGATGTCTGATTCTGAGCACTGCTGCGTGCAGTGGATACAGGCTTTTTGGTTATACTGGATGTTTTTCGACCGTATTGGATAATACGCCGGCGGTCACGGTCAACCGTTGGGCGATCGGAGTGCTCTTTGTTTGGGGATACCTTTTCTAACCCCCTTCTTGATACGGAAGACAGCAGTGCCGCAACTATAAAAATAGTTCTGCTGTATGCCCATAGGATCGTGCCTCACTACCTAAGCACTCCTACGCGGTCAGTAGTGCGACATACAATCCTATGAGTGTAACTGCTTTTCGTCTGGCTGCTCCCCTTTGGCCTGTCTGACAGGGTTGAACCTGGAAGGACCGGAGTCCTAGTCAGCATAGCCCTCTAGATCGATGTATTACGCAAGTCTGACCTCCATTTCAAAGTAGCAGGATTGATTAGATTGACCAGCTAACCTACCAGGAAATGGCTTTTTACAGGTATTATAGAAAGTATTTTAGTCATTTTTTTTGTAGAGAACCCGCAAAACTCGATTTTTAGAAATATTAAGGAAGTCGAATTAAAATGCAAGTAAATTGACGAGCTCCGCAGATATTTGAGAAGCTCTTATCCCTTTAAATCATTGTGGGAATGTTTGGCGTAACCTAATTAGATTAGGGAAGCATTTTTTTCACGTGGTTAGCGGAAGAATTATCGCGATTTGCAGAACATCTGAGTTAATCAGCACAACAGAGATTTTATTAATATAGGCGTGTGTTTAGACTCCGCGCAGCACTGTTATCCGTATGAATTTTGGGCAAATGCTTTTGTCATGGCTGACTGAAACCTTATGGCAGAAGCACACGTTCTTATGTTTTCACCAAAATCACATGATTTAGGTCGGCGTGAGTATCGCGAGCGAAATGGGACTGACAGTACACAGTATACTTTTAGATTGCCAGATGTTCAGACCGTGGATAGGAGCTCCATGCTCTTCATGGGTGTTGGAACATCACTTTCGGCCCTCCGGCATCACAGAATTTTACGGCTAGTAACCATCAAATCTGTAAATATATCATTGCGTTTGTCGGCTCTTTTTCTAGACACACTTCCTCTGGTTCGTCGGTGTTGTTCTACTTTGGTCATCCTTGTCGGCTGTTCATCCTTAATCGCAAGATGAAAGAAGTGGGGTTCACCTTCATACAATCACTATAACCGAAAAAGTCTGTACATGAGTTGTTGGAGGCTCATTTAAGATCCCCAATGTCGGTCAGATTGTTTCTCATGTTATCTGAAGTTTTTGGTTGCTCTTAGGCTCTAAGGCGTTCCTTCCTCCTGCTGATCTTAGAGTAGTTGCGCACCATATAGGTACCGCGCGTTGAGACGAGTACGTTCGCTTACGTAATGCTAGATCAAGCATAATTCAACTTTTCCGACCAAATACTTGTCTATTTTGTCGATCGGAATTTTACGGACTAGCGAGCACACTGCGACTAACCCATTTGTTGCCGTCCCACCTCCCACCCCGAGCTACCAGCATACTGATGGCTTGCCAATAACAACGCTTCCGGTTTAATGCAATGCCAACAACTTTGAGGATCTTCGACTACTTAACCGAGCGTTAGTCAGGCTGTGGGTAAGCTTAAATCGGTCCTGATTGTTAGGCTAAACCATCATCCATACCACAGAATCTACTGTCGGCAATAAGAAACCAGATTTTCCTAGAAATGACATGCATGCTCTGCTGTCACTCTTGCCCATTTGTTGATTTGCAGGGTGTAGGCGCTTTGGTGTGGAATGTTCGGGTCTGAACACTGATCTTTTCCCCTCTTTCATCTCCTACTTGGGACTTGCTTTTCTCCCCACAGTTGTACAGCAGTGTGAACCGCTCACGTGTTGCTGTCTGTAACGATGAAGATGTACGCAGGCAAAAACACACTCCGTGTTTGTGACCTATCCCCGATCGACCTGTTGTGTTCACTATCAGTTTGCATACGCGCAGGTTGGAAGGGCCTGGGTATATTCACACGACCTGTGCATGTTCTCGTAGGGTATGTCAAAGTGAAATCGGAACAGTGTGTTGTAGTCAATATGCGCGTTACACAGCATACTGCCTCAGTCATATTTAGATGTATGCTCACTGTTGTATCTTTCCGTGTGCACAAGTGCCTTCAGCCTGTGTCAGAATACTCCGTTGTACTTTTTGATACGATACAAAGCGTGGATGTCTGCTCGTAATGTTGTGCTATTTTTCACTCGCTAGTCGAGCATAGTGCTCAGTCTTTTTACAACATTCAAACTATATGTGACGTCTATATTGTCTAAAGTATATTTTTAACGCGACATTCACAATTGATTCTGTAAAGTGGTTTCCTAGATTGCCTGTCTCGTTGGGCTTCTGTATGCCATTTCAGCCAGCCTGAACAAGTCTCGCAAACTTTCAATCGCTTATCCTTCTCCATGCAGCTATTTCAGTATGCTACATGCCCACCAACAATTATTTCTTTCAACAGGTTATGTCTTGGATTCTGTTGCGTGCCGGATTCTCCGGTCTTCGTACTTGGTTGTGGCTTCATTTGTCCAGTCGAAGTGACGAGCCGATGGCTTTGAGATACGCCGGCCTAGCAACTCAAATCGGCGCCGCATTGGGAGCGATTGCAAGCTTTCTCTTAGTGGTGCAATTTCAGTTGTTTCAACCCAAATATCCATGTTGACAGGGTACTTCACGTTTTAGTCTTTCTACGGTAATCTCTTGCATTTGCAATCTGTCCTTGTGATAGACAACCTCTACATTAGTCTCACCTCATCCGACTATCTTTTTGTACTCTGACACCGCCACTGCTCGATAAAGCTACTGGTGTTTCTGGCTTGGTTAATTTTTTATCTCTAACACTCAGATTCCTTGAAAATAGGCCTCGTTTGTGTTGGGCGCCTTTTGTGATCTCATTTTCTATTAATTTCATCTAGTTTACAACGTTTCGACCCACAAATGTAGCTCCTGTTGATAAATACATTTTTAAAAATGCGAAATCAGGTTTTGTTTGACATTGGTGGGTTCTTTCTCAAGTGACCGTTTTCGTTGTTATGCATTTGCAACCACCCATCCACGTATGTTTTGGTTGGGGGTTGGTTGATCTCTCGCCTAGCCAAGCGTGTGAATGAAACAAGATCCATTTACCGCGGTATATGTAAACTGTGACGCGCTGGATTACTTAATTTCTGTCGGTGAAGCTTTCACAAATAGTCACGTGTGAATTGGTCATTCGAGCACAAATATTGTTTATTTGGACTGGTTATCTGCTTTGACGTTCACTCTGATGACCCAAATCGAGAACAACGCGTGTGAAGCGTCAAGGTTCAAAAAGCAAAAATCATGCAGTGTTAATAATTGCATCTATTTTACCGATAAGCAGTAGGGTATTTTGTTTTTCACACGGATTTGTTGTGACCGCAAAGACGCTTGGCCAGCAAATTCGTTTATTGCACGAACTCCCGTACAGGTCATGTTAAACATGGGACCACAAACGTGTACACTCATTTGCACGGCTGATATGCGTTCACATACATTGGGTAGCAGTACGTTGTCATTCGCCCTGGTGGCACTTCTCCCATAGCGCGTGCACACTATTCCGATATTCACTTCTGGTCCGTCGTCTTCCTGGCGTTGGGGCTTGCCCTTTGTTCCCGAATGTCGCTTGTGAGTAGTATACTACTCACAACGAAACTGCTTGTTATATAACAAATGGCTTGTAACTCTCAACCCATAGGGACCAACCATATAAATTGTATGGAAAGTGTGATTTGCTGGCTTGAATATGCTGCACTTTTACAGAGGTACATCGGTTTAACATCATTTTGTCCATTGTGAAGAAAACGGC
>LOND01001419.1:44268-55431 GCA_014220965.1 Paragonimus kellicotti | reverse complement strand
CAATAATTTCCTCAATGTTAGCCAACAAAATCAGATATGCACAGCTGAGTTTGATGATTGGAAAAGGCTGCGACCACCGCCATGTTCGGTACAGATAACAGTTTGAAACGGTTCATGATTTCGCATCCGAATGATTTGACTCAAAATCCAAGAAATGATAGGCTAAATGAACAAAAAACCTTGCAGGTATCTGATTTTTAAATGACCACCCGTCCAACAACGGTTATGGAGTTAAAAAACTAGGAATGAACTTCATCGATCAGCTATGTTGGTCACAAATCGAGTTCATACGTAAAACTGTAAACTGCTCGAGTAAACTAAACATCGCCATGAAACTTCCAACTGAAATCGTGGCGCTCACCTGTACATTTTCATCAAGTCATATCGATCGACCAGCGTCAACTTGGTTTTCATCTCCCCTAATTGTTCTGGTGATAAATAGTCAAACATGCTATCGTCTATGCCGCGGTAGCCATGCAGGAACCACTTGAATTTCCACGGAGGTGGCAACAATTTGACCTGGATGACAGAAAGATATAGACGTGTGTGCGTAAAATACGGTAACAAAGACAAGCCCGGTTGAAGTGATCTTATTTGGGAGTGAGCTTTTTTGAGAAGGAAGACAATTCAGATTACGCATCAACGAGACATGTAAACATATCAACGGAGCATAGATTACTATTTCGAGGAGGAAATCGTTATGACCATTTATACAATGAATTTCTCTCTTTGAATATCCCGCAACTGATACCCTATTATATGTACTGTGTATGAAGTGTTTTTTCAACTGCTGATGATGGGCATAGTTTCCCTGCGCATTCTGCTGTTTCCAACAACGAGCTGGTTAGTGAGACCAACTCTTTCGCGACGAAGATCTGGATTAATAAGAATAATACAACAACTCTGCGCACGGCTAAGCGTACCTACAGATTCGAAACCAGACTTAATGGAGGACAAAATTTTAGAGCCAAACGATTTGCATACTTCAAGATATTCTAACAATTAATTCGATAACACCATAACAAAGAATACCGCCACAGTTGGTCGATTATGATGCGGGGCAGTGAAAGCCGTAAGGAAGCTGTCTTGCTGATGACGCCTTACTTTCACTTACAGCTCGGTTGTTTGTTTGCAAGGTGTAGGCGCCTTGATGTATGTTTGAATATAGACAGCTATTTTTAGTAGTTAGGTCCCTTCCCTCCCCTTTTTTTCTTCTCTCTTCCTATATAGGTTTTTTTTTCCTTCGGGTTGTGTGGCAGTTAAGCATCAGTATATAGACTAAACACTATGAATACTGAAAGGTTTATGAAACATCTGTTGTTTTCCTGATCGTTCGCGTCAGCCTTCCCGAAAACTGGTCACTGAGGAGCAAAGTTGTTTCACCGTTCTTGCGTAAATGTGAAGCTTAGCGGCGATTGCCATGGCACACATGATCAGTGCGTCTCCAGCCTCATCTATTTCCTCTTCAACTTTTGCTAGTCGTTTCTCTTCATGCTCACCGGTGCAAAATAAGAATGAAAACTCATCAAAGTTTTATCACTTCTCTAGCCTAACGTTTCTCAATTCAAATAACATTCCAGTGGGCTTCCGTTGAGACAGCGGACTGGAAATAAGCACACTTGTTTATGTCATTCACACACCAGTTATACTGTTTGTATTCTATTGTTCATAAATACTTTGAAGCTTTAATACTTTCTTGTACTCTCTGAACACCTGAACTCAGTTGGTTATCTGCTTTTATTTTTGAGGAATTGTCTCAAGAACTTCAACTTCACTTAATTCTGTGCGGTCGAACATCAATTTCTGGCGACTCTCCGAGCGTACTAGAACAGATAACATCTATTGTTTTTTCATGTTTAAAATATCGTCTCATTGATTTAAGTCATTACACATCGTGCCCAAACCTAACATGCTGTGGATTCACAATGCGGCCAACATACTTCACTCAGATTGGTTTGCTGATGACTAACCACATTTTTCTTATTGTCACAGAACTTGCACGCAGCAGTGCTAATGAATAGTGTGATATGCGTGTATATTTATGTAGAACTAGAAAAAAAACGACTGACGGCTGACTGAAATTCTTCGCGCTTCCCGGCATCAGGTGGGCGGGGAACTGGCAATGACAGTCCGAAACATTCATGTTTCACTTGGAACTTGCTCACAAAGAAACCAACTTGCATGACTGGCAACAATTGCGACAGCCGTGCAGAATGGTGTTTACGATTGTTGTGTATTTCCACATATCTCGTAACAAGTATCTAACAGTAAACAACTTCCCAATCCAAGTGTCTTCGGTCACAACTCTTCATCTGTACGCTTAACAACGTTTTTTTGTGGTCAGAAGCGCTTCGATACTCTACGAATAACATCCATGTCGCTGAAACCAAATCTAATCTGAATTTGTGACTGGAATTGTGATCGTTTCTAACGGTGACTAGTTGTCGCAGTGATCATCCTGTAGATGTCAAATAAGTAATGGACATGGAATAGAGTGATGCGATGAACACCTCGTTCATTTGCGCCAAATCGGCTACTGTATGGAAGTTTTATTGTCCAAATACGCGATCTTTGCCGACAGGGATGGGAACGTGTGGTTCACCTGACACGAGTGCACAAATATGTGACGTTCGTGTGATAGTGCGGTGCTTCTGCGAACGGTTGGCATCAGTGGTCACCAGCGAGACGATAGGCAGTTGTTTCGACCTTGATGGGTTTAAGCAGCACCACGCGTGCCGGGGAATAGAACCACAAATAATGGTCTAGATCTCGCTCAACGCCTTAGTACATGTTTGCTAGTCTGCAGATCCACCACAAATGACTGATCGATTTCGCCCTGTTTGGAAAGGAAGTGCAATAGCTAATGAAAGTAACGATGTTTCTGGTTAATTGTTTGTGTACGTTTAAAATAGCCTATTCATACTAAGTCAGTTTGCATATCAAAGAAGGTATCCCAAAGTTTGATTATATTGTCTATCATGCTCACTGTCTAAGTTGAGTAGAAAACTTCAGCTACACTGTTTTGTGCAATCAGGTTTGAATACTGACTGACCTGTAACTAACTGTCCGTATGAGATCATCGTGTCGGTTGGTTTTTAGACAGAACGTGATATCTATACTTTGTTCCCCTCTTATTCACTTTAGGTCCAGACCTTGTGTGGAAGACAAACAGATAGCTTTCGGTCACGTTCATCTGCAACACCAAGACCTCATACGCTACCATGAACAACGCCGACAACAATTAATCGAACGCTACCAGGCTTCAAAAACGCCGAGCAAAGCGCCTGTTCGTGGCACAGGTTGAGCGGTTTTCCCTGAATGTTCGACCCTCTCTACCATTTTCAGTGTGATAGATGGCGTGTACATATGTAGAATTCGAAATACACTCTCTCGTTCTCGTTTTTCACGTTTACACAGAGGCTGTTTGAGCATCAGAACGATTTTCGTGTTGAAATTGTTTGGGGTTGTTATCCTCAGGTGTACGCGTTAGACGGAACTAAGGCGTAAGCAACGGTACGGTTAGGAAACGGTTATTTGTTTGCGAGGACTAGGCTAGTATACTGACCCAATCTATATTGGCGCGTGAATCGTTCATCTATACGCTACGCAGCGAGCACTATGGACGACTGACGTATAGTACAAGACAAAGGAAATATGTTGGCTTAGGGAAATGAGGACAATTACCACTGAGCTAACTACGGTAGATGGCATACCACGCTTTTGCGGCCCCCCCCCTAGACTCCAGTATGGGACGTCGTGGATCAGCGGTTAATTAGGCCGAGTGGCGTGAATATCGCTGCCGTTTTACTGGGTTGTCTGTGGTGTTGGAACAGTCAGTGAACCAAGGCAACAGAGGTGCTCTGTTGAAGATATAGCCTTACTTCTATCTGTAATCCGACTTTACAGTTCAGTGTACCGGCATCTTGGCGTTGACAGTTTGATTTTATTTATAGAAATTTCATTTATCAAGTACCATCCTTCTGCCCTTTAAACTAAGGCTCTTCGGTCTTCTCATGTCACCAGTGTTAAGCATTTAGAACTATCGTTGATTGGGCGCTTACTGTTATGTGACTTATTAAGTCTCGTGCGAGTTGGAACCTTTCATGCCGCAATTACCGTGACTCGACCGAGTGACTGGTAATCCGTGTCGATACTATGCAGGCCTATCGGACACTGATGTACTGTCGACGATGGTGGTGTTTTTCTGGCTAGAATCTTCTGGTCAGAAAAAGCACATCAACGCAGATTAACAAGAGGCGTAAATTTGTAGCAAGTTAGTTCAGGAAAGATGTCAGGACTGGATAAACTGTAAAGATATCCATTCAACATGATCAATTGCTCGTGAGTTGTATCCAGCTTATTAATTAGCACTAGATTTTCGCTACGTCCCAGCTATTTGAATGTCGCCGCTTGATTTCCAGTCCTGTGAATTTAAGCTCGGACAAACCGCCTCATAAGGCCGACCGACCACCAACATTTCTGGGACCACGATGTTTTCTTCATGATCGATTGTGGCAGTGAATCGAACAGCTTTCAACGGCATGGACCTTGCCCAAACATCAAGGCGCGATAGGCCATGTGTACAAGTCTTGACCAACGAAAGGTTTGAGAACTCTAAAACTAGCGGTCGCAGCACTTGTTATACCCGATCATGTGAACGCAAAGGTCGCCAGCGTTTCTGCTGCAGCATCCCCTATGGTATTCATTTTTAGCCTCGGATTCGTCCATGATGTCGCTTTATTGTAACCAACCGAGAAAATCAACATGCGCTAGGTTCATGATCAAAATCCACTCTCATTACAAAAATTAGATTAACCGTGGGGTTTAGTAATGGAGACGTAATCGCGAACGTAAGTATAGTCCCAATATATTTTGCTGGAGTATGACTAGCGAATATGCCGACTTCTTAACTGCTCCGTATTCCACTTGCTTCCGACTACTGTAATCGGTAGTTTTACCACAATATCCCCCTTTGTATTCTTGACCAATGCCCATCAGGTTTGTTTAGTTACCAACTGGTTGCGTGTCTCTAATGTAATTGATTCAGATGGCCAGTGGAAGCTTCTTAATCAGAAGTTGAATATTACCAAAGAGCATGCCTATAGATTGCTTGTAAGCTTTACTGTTTATTCCAAAAAGCTTGGGTACTATACACAACGACGGTCACAGCGCGCTGACCCACCGACTTCATGCAGATATATTCAGCAGTCTAAATCTCTTCCACGCATGTCGCGGATGGTTTCGGCGTCAACGAAACTATCTCACTAGTCTAGACTGAGATACTCTTGGTTTGAACCTACGTACCTCCGAATTCATCTATGTTCAGTTCATTCCCCAAAGTAGCATCTTGTACCCAAACAAATGAGCAATTCCATTTCAACCCAAACACTAGTAAATGAATGGGGATGTTTCGACGGCAAATCTCTACTTTTTTGCTGACAGAAGCTTGCCTATCTTGTCTGTGCTGCATGCACCATGTTTGTCCTCAAGGTATACAAGCCTATTAGCCCACTCATCTGAGGCCCATTACTGTTTTTAATGTTCTTGCATCGCCGCTACAAGATGGTGATTGGCTGTTGAAACACGTACCTGATCTCTTGCAACGCCACGAAGACAACCGTGAGATGACGACTGTTCCGCGACCCGATCACTGCGGTCCGTAGTTGTTCGGCCGCCCCCCGCGTGTTATACTGCGGAGCCACGCACAATGACTGATTCTGACGAGCTTTTCGTCAGTGATGTTTAGCGTGGCAGTAAATACAGTGTTTATCAGATATATACCGAAGCTTAGCTTCATTATATAAATGGTTTCGTATGCGCTGAAGATCCCAGTAGAAAATTTAACAGATTTCACTTGAGACCAACTGAAAATCAACATGGGTAAAGCGAAGCTCAAGACGCGTCGATGGTCAGGTTGTACTGAGTAGTGGACGGTCGAAGTTTTTAGGAAATAGGCAGCATATTGTCCAACCGCTGATTGCTCAATCCACAGTGACTTTCTTAGGATCCACAGTTGATGAAACATTCCGAGCACTAGGGTCCAAATTTCACGAGGTAGTGACTGCAGGCAGTCGATAACCTTTTCGTTCACATCCCACGATCATGCTGAAACATTATTTTTATGCACTTAGCAGAATCGCGATTAATCAATTAGTTGTGAAGTGTGGAAGGAGATAATAATATGAACCTAAATCTCATTCGCTAAACCAGACGTGAATGTCGGTCGTGACAGTAGATGACTCTCTAACATATGCCAGGCTGGTTTTCACAGCCCAGCCAGTTAACCAATTCTACGTAACATGAGTTGCCAAATGCACTCAATCTCTCCGGCATATTATCATAAAAATTACTTTCTTTATGTAAAGCCGTTCGACCGGGACCGCGTAGTTAGGCAGTTATCGATTTTTACGTCCTAGGTACCCTGAAAACTATTGACAGCTTCAAGCAGGCGCTGAATACCTCCATTTAGGTGGTTAGAATGAAACAGAAAACAAGATGTATGAAACTTTATAATATGCGCACTCTAGCTCTCCAGTTTTGAGAAATACCGCTCAAACTGTCAAAGTGGGACCGTCGTGGATACTGATCGTATTTCGAACGGTGCTATGATGGTGAGATATATCAATAGTTTCCATTTACTCTTAAGAAATGCGCCATAAGGAATAGTAACCAAGTAGTGTGCAGTCCCACTTCCACGTGATAACTCTCCTCACTCTGTGGTAGCCGCGCCCTTTCCCCAGTTAGACAACAAAGACACTGCACTTCCTGAAGTTCTTAATTTCACGTTCACAATCATAATTTGTGCCATCCCGCCTACCGCTTACAAACCCGCATGAACACATCGCTGTGATCTCTCAGACTCGTACAAATTGATCTCCATATGATCATATCAATACTGATCCATAAAGTATGCGGTAGTTTTAGCAGGTTGAGTTGGTTCGACTCGCCAATACAAAACTCGCTAATAAGCAACGCGTGCTGCCGCTCTGTCCGGAAGTGGAGAAGACAAGACACAATGCTCCGTGTTTTCTGTGTAACTCGCTTTTCCACCGTGAACTTCCTATTTTGCTGCCGGCTTCCAGTGTTTCTTTGACTGAAGTCGGTTTAGTTTCCTCTGTTAAGTAAACTTCCGCGAAACGCTCGGATCATACTTTATTTCAGTAAGATAACAGTGATGAATGAAATGCTACCAATGCGCTTTTATTATGATTACAGGGTCATTTTTCTGCTTGGAAATGCCGGTAGACGAAAAGACTTCAATTAGCTCATCGAGAAAGCCAACGTTACTCAAAACATGAAGTCCACACTGCTATCTAAACGTTTCCTCTAGTTGTCGCGAAAAATCTAAGTAGAATAGATGATGTCGCATTCCCATAGACTTTCCAGTCGGCCCCTTTCGAAAAGAAGCACTAGACTCGAGTTTCGCTCTCATTAGAGCTCGTCAGTAGTGCATATCCTTGCCACTGCCGGGACTAGAACTCCGGCATCGATTGGAGTTAACAGACAGTAACTGTGTCTCCTCTCGAGGCGATCGGGCAACCTGATCATTACTCACAAGCGAAAGTGGTTGAGCGTTCACATATGATAATTCGGTCGTGCCTAATGTGAGGTCAATGGCGCAGTGGTAAACACGGTTGCCTCATGAAAGCATGGCCGGAGTTCTAGTCCCGGCAGTGGCAAGGATATGCACTACTGACGAGCTCTAATGAGAGCGAAACTCGAGTCTAGTGCTTCTTTTCGAAAGGGGCCGACTGGAAAGTCTATGGGAATGCGACAGCTGCGATCAATTGTGGGTGATGTTCAATCTGTTGTTTAACAGGCAGTTTCGTTGTTAATATACTACTCACAAGCGACATTCGGGAACAAAGGGCAAGCCCCAACGCCAGGAAGACGACGGACCAGAAGTGAATATTGGAATAGTGTGCACGCGCTATGGGAGAAGTGCCACCAGGGCGAATGACAACGTACTGCTACCCAATGTATGTGAACGCATATCAGCCGTGCAAATGAGTGTACACGTTTGTGGTCCCATGTTTAACATGACCTGTACGGGAGTTCGTGCAATAAACGAATTTGCTAGCCAAGCGTCTTTGTGGTCATAACGACTGGTGCCGTGATGAGAAGCGTGAGGACGAAGGTGCCCTGGCCGCTGCCATTCGAGGATGGAGATGTCCGGACGTTCCTAGAGGACTTCGAGGACGTGGCCGAAGTGGTCGGAGTCAAGCGACCCATGGAGAAAGCTGGCTGCCCTGCGGAAGGCTGGTGAGAGCAGGGCGAAAGCGGTGCTGGACGCAACGCGAAGAGGCCCTGCGAAGATGGAGTGGGCCTCTGCGAAGGAGGCGCTGGTGGCTGCGTTTGACAGCCCCGCCGACCGCCAGGATGCCATGCGGCAGTTCAAGACGGTCTGGACAAGGAGCGGATCTATCCGTGTTCGCTGTCACTCTGCAAGGTTTGCTGGACAGGGCTCTGCCAGGATTGGATCAAGAACCTCGACGGCAGTTGTTAACGGAGCAGTTTATTGAAGGTCTCCCGATGGCGGTTCGCGACCAAGTCCGTATTGCCCATGTCGCCCGGCGGATGGACCTCGATGAGCTTGCGAAGGTGACGCGGGAGTTGGGAGTAATGTCCGTGGCCTCAGTGGATGCGAACGACAATACGGACAAGAAGACACTGGAAGAAATGCAGAAGACAATGGAGCAGCTCGCAGCGGATGTGGCTGCCTTGAGAACAGCACCACGGAAGAACGATCGACTAGGAGGCTGCTTCATGTGGGGAAAATGGACACTGGAAGAAGGATTGCCCAACCCGGCGGATAAGGAGGTTTAAAAATAAAGTGTTTCATGATTGTTCCTTTTGTTGGGCGGGTCAACTAGTAATGGGAGCAATTGAGAGGGGGGCCGTACATACAAAGGTTGAAGTTGACGGAGAGATAGAACAGTGCTTGGTCGATACAGGGCAGCTATTTCGTTGATTGCTCGCGCAGAAAAGCAAAACGTAGAACCGACATCCATGATGATCAGGACAGTTGGAGGTCATAGTTTACTGGTTGACGGTGTGAAAGAATGTGGGGTGCGTATCGGCAGCCATATCGTAAAGCATAGTTTCGTTGTGTCCCCAGAAACCAGGCAAACGATCCTTGGAGCCGATTTCCTCACTGCAACAGATGCCGTGATTGACTTGAAGCTCAAAAAGTTGTCAACCAGGTATGGCTCCTTGACACTCACGGGACAGCGACAGGATAGCGTCAACCAAGTACGCGCGGCTAAAACCCCACTTGCTCCAGTCCACGGTCGAGAAATACGCGGAGGTATTTACGAACGACGATGATCCGTACGGATTCTGCAACTGGATTGCACATGAAATACCAACAATCGGAACATTTCGACCTCACGGACCCCGCAGGATACCGGTTCATCTTGAAGAGGAATTGAAAAGGCAAATACAGAACATGCTGAATGAGGATGTTATCGAAGAAGCCAACAGCCCATACAACTCGCCTGTTCTCCTGGTGAAGAAGTCCAACGGGAAGTACCGCTTTTGTGTGGATTTTAGACGGCTAAATGAGGTAACACAGAACACAGTTGTGCCAATACCGTCCGTCGCTGATATTTTTGATAAGCTGCAACAGGCGAAGTTGTTCACGGTGTTGGACTTACGCTCCGGATACTGGCAGGTACCAATCAAACCCACGGATCGTGAGAAAACCGCATTCACGGTAGGCGAAAAACAGTACCAATTCAAGCGCATGCCGTTTGGCCTATCCGGGGCACCGTTCACATTTCGACGCCTGATGGTTCAGCTGGTAAAACGACTGGATAATGTGGCGGTATATGGAGATGACATTGTTATATATAGTAACACGGAATCGGAACATGCTGCCCATATAGATGCTGTCTTAAATCGAATTAAGAACTCAGGACTCCGGATTAATGCCGACAAGTCGCAAATCGGACGATCATCGGTGGTGTTACTGGGACACAAGGTGGGTCAAGGTGAAATCAGGCCTCTGCCGGAGAAAATATTGACAATTAGAGAGGCCGTGGCTCCGAATTCTAAGCGCACGCTGAGACAATTTCTGGGTCGAGCAGGGTACTACAGTCGGTTCGTGAAAAATTTCACTCCATTACATCACCATTGTACGAACTCCTTCGAAAAGACAAGAAATTCGAATGGACCGACGATGCCCAGAGGGCGTTCACGCGAGTGCAACAAGCGATGAACGAGCAACAACTGACACTGAAACTTCCGAATACAAAAGAAACGTTTATCGTAGCAGCAGATGCCAGTGACCGTGGCGTTGTGCGCTCTTACGTGGAGGAAACTGGTAGCAAACTGCCATGAAATGGCACACACCGGATGCACAAGGACATACAATCTGCTGCAACAAAGAGCATATTGGCCGAAGATGAAAGAGGATGTGACAGCTTACGTGCTTGCATGCCAGCAGTGTCAGTTACTGAAAGGCGACAATCGGGGAGCCCAACAGCCCTTACAGCCAATACCAGTCTCCGAAATCGGTGAACTCTGGTCGATGGATCTTATGGGCCCATTTCCACTGAGTGCCCGCGGTAACCAGTACGTTCTGGTCATGACAGAACACTTTACCCGTTGGATCGAAGCGACTGGCGTCCCGGATCAAAAAGCATCTACGGTGGGAGACATGGTGATGAAGCACATCGTAGCGAACCACGGTGTACCAAAGGCGATCTTGACGGATCAGGGACCATGCTTCGAAAGCGAGGAGTTTCGAACACGCTTGCAACAACTGGGAATCAAACGCATCCGAACGACACCATATCACCCGCAAACAAATGGGCTAACTGAACGTAACAACCGAACGGTCAAAGAATGGTTATCGGCCAAAGGTGCGTTTGATTCGGTAGACCGATCTACACTTTTAGAGTCGCTTAGACGTAGGGGTGTACCGACTAAGTATGTGAACATACTGTCGGCGCTTTATTCCCATACCTCAGCTCAGGTTAGGGTTTACGGTGAACTGTCTGACAGTTTCAGCACCAGGAGCGGCGTACGTCAAGGCTGTCCCCTTTCGCCATTTTTGTCTCAATTTCATCATAGATAAAATAATGGAGCACTGTCTGCGACACTCAAATGATGCCGGCGTGGACCTCCTACCGGTGGAAGGCTGACTGATCTTGATTATAC
>LOND01001419.1:24029-42355 GCA_014220965.1 Paragonimus kellicotti | reverse complement strand
CCATTTCCTTAACTTTTTCCACTAACCACTATGTTAAAGTCCTTCAATATATTTGAATGAAAGGCGCATATCTTCAGTACTGATGTTCCCCCAAAAAATAACACGAAAATAAACCCAATATTTCGATGGTTTGTTTATAAAACGTTCACATGTGTTTATCGATCGGCGGCATCCATTTCGGTTAGCCTGTCACAACGACCGAAGCCAAAGGACGGCTGCGACTAACCACCACCACAAGTGGTTTGCGGTTTATTACACTCATATCAACCGGCTATTACTAACAGAATCCTGCCTAAAACTTCATCCATTGGTTTACTAGTTAGTCACAGGCGTCAGTACTGTCCCTAGTTTTTCCAACGAACAGTTTTTTGAGACGAATTCACCGTCAGTTGGACACGCGTACTGTGTTGAAACCTCCCTGCGGTGACCGACCTTTAAGACTTGGATAAGTGATTCTTTCGGGGAGATGGTCATGATGAGAGGTTTGGGAACATAAGTATGAGGGCTGTACCATCTCAAGAATATGACAGAAACATCAGCTCATTTGTAGTTCTTAATCACTGATGTATTGTTGTCTATGATGATGATTAATTATCTTAGGGATACAGAAAGAATATTAAAACCTTTGATAAGAAGTCTAAGGAACAATGTAATCAACACGCATTTACAAAACGAAAGATCAGGTTGTACGAAGTTGAAAAGGACTATAAACGTGAGAAAATGAGTTATCTTACTTTGATAAAAACGGTGTTATAAAACGCGATGATAAATTTTGATTTAGCGTTACACCTAAAAAGTTAACAGATTAGAAACTAGGAAGGAACTTGTTATTAGCCAGTATTTTGTGAAAATCACTGGAAAGATGTTGGAAGTACGATTCTTTAAGGATAAACAAAATACCGATTACATTTGGACGTACAGAGCTATAAAAAAACTGTCAGACCAACTAGCCAGTTCGGTAAGACCACTCTGCAGGCAAAGGTGGGAAGATATCACTTTGTCGGTCGGTATAGATAGCATAATCTGCATACTTTAGAAAAAACGAGTCTTTGCGGATGAACATGAAACTCACACGAAAGGAAAAGAAAACTGGTAAAAGAACTGCAACTTAGAGAAAACCTGAACTAATGACGAGCGAGGAAGATTCTTGGCCACTGAAACAAGTAAACTGGGAGCGATTCAAAAAATAATCACTTAACATTATGGAAGATGGCTGAGAAAAAGAAACAGCATCTGTCTATCAATGATGTTGAAGGCACTGTTGTGGGAAAATGGAAACGGACTACCTTGCATTTGTTAACTAGGAATGACAAAACTGAGTGGACAAGACAGACGAACGCGTCAACAGTGGACCGAGATTAGCAGTACGTAAACTGATGTGCGTCGGTGTAATTGTTCTGCGACATTAGGTTTTCGTGGAAAAACTCAAACGCGTTTCACTCAATGATGAGCATGCGGGCGATTAAAATTAGGATGTGCTTTTCTTTGATACTGGTGTGGTCCTAGCAATTCTCCATACATCAGTAATTTTGCTCTGCGTGATGCAGTCTGGAATTATATCTACAAAAGGTTCAGCTAAAATTTTAACACACTGTTTAAGCACAACTGGCGACAGTACATCTGGTCATGCCGCCCTCTCAACTTTAAGCTGCACCATTTTTTTCATCTACAGCTGTGTTGTTCAATATGGAAGGAACTGTTGATTGAAGAAAGCGACCTATACATGAAGCATGACAGGGAGGAGCAAAGCATAAGAGAGCCAGAGATTCTATTTATTTAGGGTTCCTACAATATCTCCAAGAGACCGGACGAAACTGGTTTTTCTGGGAGGAATGGTTCTTCTTCGAAGGACTGACGTATTTGTAAGCAGTGTTAGATCCTTTGTTGTCAATTTTCAACGATCAGGGAAACCGCCAAAACATGTCGCATCATTTGTACGTCCGTTCTACATTACCTAGCATTTTTAGATGCAGCGAAGAGATACAAGCTATAGAGGACAGAAAAACGTATGTACTGATAAGTGGGTAGAATGTTCGGGATGAAACGGACAAGCAAAACTAGTAGCTCTAAGAGGGAATGTGGACTGAAGTGAAAACAGAAAATCAATCTCATCCTATCGAACACCCAAGCATCAGTAGTGAAAAGTTGAAAGCCGTTTCAATCAATCGGGAGATGTCCGAAAGCGGAGGTATCCGAAGTATCGCCTTGGTGTCTTGAATGCATGTCTGAAGCTATCCACTAATAACATTGTTACGACAGATTTAGGTAAACTGTTTCAGACTACGCACACTTTTACGTCGAATGAGGCGAGCGGCGGATCTGATACTGTGGTTTCAACGAGTTACCCTTGAGGGGGTGAGTTACACTAAACATGAGAACATTTATTAATTAGCGGTTGAATTTGAGGAATATCTCACGAACGAAGACCGGATTATCTATGATTTGCCGATAAAGCATAAAAGTTGAAGTAGTTTAGGCTATCAAACCAGGTACGATATCTAACTCTTATGATAAGATGATTTACAACAGATAAAGGCGATAAGCTTGCACGATTAACACAAGATGTGACAAAAAGCACCGAAAGACATTCATAAAGTGTCAGAACATTAAAATAGATGACCAAAAAAGTCAGCGATCATGGCGAATGAGGTACAGTTCGAAAAATGGCTGAGAACGTCTAAGACCGCTGTTCCGAGATCTGTCTCACATGTAGCGGTATCTAGCTTGTTATTTCCAAGGCAGTATTTTATGTGTAACGAATGACGAAGGTGCGATACCTTAGGTGCATTAAATGGAAGTCTATTCCCAGTAGCCTTAGAGTTCAGTGTCCAACTGTCTCCACAAATTTCATTCTCTGCCTAAACTGTGGATTATCAGTGCACAACAGCTGCGAAAATTATGGCACAAAGAAATATCAACGGGTCTAGTGGTATGAGCTAGTCGCAAAATTGGTTAGCGGTCACGTGATGTTCTCCGGAGTAAAATTTCGTACGCTGTGATCGCACATGTACACGGGGTCAGTTAAGACTATCCAGAATAAGTTGTACGACGTAAAGTCATAGACCGATACGAGAATGAAACACATGGGAATAACGATCACCAGAGTGGCTGCAGCGTCTACGCAAATTGTTTTCGAACATACAGAAGTTGTGGCGTTTAACAGCCAAAGACTTGGCAGATCGGAAGATGCGTCTCCAGTTGCCTCCAAAAAGTCACAGGGGACGCATTTTGTTTACATAACATGCTTCGTTGCTGATGGTCCCGGATGTCGTTCTTGATATGAGCCGCTGGGTGTCGGTCTGTCCTCCATATACAGCTCACGCCACAAATACAAGAATATTGGTAGAAGTAGTAAGATATAGCTTTAGACCGATTGGTCATAAACAAGAAGATCCGTAAGGCTCGGGTTCGCTGTATTACATAATAATATGGCAGCTTTCTAAGTTCTGAATGGAACGGCTGATAAACGCGTCCTTATCACTGTTGAGCTGCAAGAAACAGAAACTGAATTCCTAAGCACATTGTCTTCTTCTGTATTGCTGTCATTCGAATTTTGGGTGAAATCGCGTTGTTGTATTTTCTAATGAACGGCAGAGGATACCCGGTTGTCAGAAGTATGCTTAGTTCTAGCGGAAGATCGTTTCCGGTGTTTTGCATTAGGAGCTTTCTTACTGACCTTTCCCTATATTGTTTTTCAGATGCACACACCATCCTGATCATTCAGGATTCATGTAAATAGATCTGACCACCGGAGGACTGACATTCACAACTGGAAGACAACCGCCCATTTCGTTCTCCCTAATTAGCCTTAAGCTAGAACGAACTTGGGGTAAATCCAAAAATGACAACCGTATCAATCGGGTCTTCAAAAATGACCAGAATGTAGTCTGTGCGGCGGATGTACAACACCGACTTTGGGAGGTCCTCAAATAATATGGGTGCTACTTCAGCTATGAAGGAATCCATTGGGAACGAATCCAATAGATGGTACATTATAGCCACGTCCACTTGTTGAAAAGTAAATCTATAGTGGTTGATCCTTACACCGTTTGCACAAAAAAAAACAATGGTAGATAAACAATATGCCGTCAGTGAGAAGCATGGACGACTACACCACTGGCTCGCAAGAAACAGAGACAAAATTGCCAACTGTTTGCGCATGGAAATCTACGCACAGACGGCTGACAGGCGAACAACGGACTAAACGAATGATGATCGGTGATTGTACCATAAAACATGTGTATCACGGTGCACTGCAACTTGGGATCGGATAGATCTGAGTTCTAATGCAACTGGTTAAGTACAAACGTACTTTGTTTCAAATGAGCCTTGGTCCGAACGTTTCCATTTTCAAATGGTTGCAACCGGCTAAACCTCTATCCTTTAGTTGGCCACGGCATCCCCATTAAGAACATCCAGTAACATGTACTGGTAATTTTAGTCATTATCCACTCCGGCGGTACGCGACCGATTAGTTTTTCCGGTTTCAGTTATCCGTCTATGAATCTCTATGCGCAAAAGGACTGAAAATATTTCTATCACCTGCGAACTAGGACAATGCTCATAGTGGTTAGGCTACATAACACATGCCAACATTATAAGTAGTTATCATACCAATAAAAAGCCCTGCATAACAACATGGCTAGCGCAGTTTTGGTCAGAGAGAATGCGGCTGAGTTTTACGTCGAATGGAACAAGAAAGTAGAATACAGGCCACCTACAGACAAAATAGTGTTCCATGGTCAAACAACATAAAACAGCTGAGTTTCTCGTCGAAAAATGGCAGTACTGCATTTTAAGAGAGAAGCTGGTGAATATTACATAGGTAATAAAAATCAGTTAAAAATTAAGCGAGTGTACAGCTGCAACACGTGATTTGCTGGTATTGCCACTTTACGTTAAGTTGTAATGTTTTCACTGTTCAATATAATCCAGACAGTGTTCGTTTTGCTTCACACTTTCCTCTTTTCCATAGGTCTAACCAGGGTTATTTGACAGCTCGCATGAATGAGCGATCGTTTAAAATATGCAGATCTTTTTTTCATTCAGGCATTTTTTGTCTGAACCGCCCGTAGGCCTTTTGCATTCGATTCCACCATTTTCTCCCAATTGTTAACAATGAAATTTTCCCTACAAATGTCTCTTGGAATCTCCATGTAAGTTTGCTTGTGAATCCTCTGGTATAAGTGGAACAGCTACTCTCATTTGGTCACCACTGGATTTACAATATATGAGTAACTAGGGCACTGGACTAATCAATGTCAGCACTACACGTCAATGAAAAAACGGGAGAACGAATAACGCAGTGAAAAAAAGAAAATGGCTGATAACTGTCAAGTACTTTACCAAGCAAACAAAGGACTTACGTCGAAAGCAAGAATGTCAGCTCGCCTCCGACCGGAAATTAAGACTCATTAACAAATTGTGTACTGAAGCGACCAAATTACTCTTACAAGGCAGATGGATAACTGAATGGCAATGCACATTGGATGACACATTCGCTATTCCACTTCATTAACCGTCCACCCATTTTATATTTACCACGGAATACGCACAACCTCGTACGCCTTCTAGATGATTATACTCAACAGAGTATAAGCGCGCTTATACACTCATGCATTGTCAATCCACTTGGACTCCGATAATTCAACTGGATGCACATACTGGAAAACGACGAGAAACGAAGAACCCGGGAAATCGTCACCAAGAAAAATGTGCACCGGATGTATTTTGGCTTGAGCTTCCGCTGCCAGTCAGCATGGGCACATTTCCCATAGACATATAGGCATGGTCTATCTGATCATCGGACCAATAAACGAACCGCAAAGGTAAGAGTTCGCCGATGTATCGGTAAACAATTCACACGTGTTGTACCGTCTCTTTCCACAGTTTTATGGAACATTTTAGAGGGAACACAATCAGGTTCTGTTGTGCATTCTAATAGATTTTCACATTAAATCGATTACGTCGCGGCAAATTTCGACTGACTGAGTGCTTTCTGTATGCCTTCTAATAAAACCCAGGGCAATCGCATTTTAACATGTTTGGTTAGACTTTGAATACATTTGTCATGCGTTTATAAAGCATCAAAAAGAAGCTCCGTTGAACATTTCAGAATCAGAACAATCAACTGTCTTAGCTAGTGAAGAATACCAAAATAACGATTGACACGTCTAGATGTGCACAAGGAGCGTTGATTACAATTGTGTGTTGGTATCACTGTGAGTGTCGATCAACCATACAATCATCCACCGATAGCGACACATCACAAGTTGAAACTGACGCTAAACTACAACAGAACTATGATAAATTATGAAAAAGACATAGCCTAGTTTAAAGGCAAGAGAAAACAGATTCGAACACTCAACTGCACGCTGTGTACACCTTGCAAGCAAGAAAACAGGGTGAGAGACCTTACAACGATATATTTTATCATGCGGGATGAAAATAGTAGTCTCTTGGTTAGTTGCAGGGTTCACATTCAGTATTTGGTTCTACCAACACTGAGCCATAGTACCCTACTGGCGCTAGGCCAATTAAATGGCTACGTGGCCAAGTTGTGCTTGTATCACGGCACGTCTTGAGTTTACAACTGAGGTCCAATTATTTCGCTTCCTCAACGAGATAAGAATTAAACTGGAGAATACCCGCATTGAATGTAACAAGAACGAGTCCAAAGAAGCAGTGCTATGGTTCATGCAAATAATTTGAAGGTATAACACGACGTTACGAGTAACCATATCAGACATAACGTATGTGAACGTAATCGCCGGGATTCAAGGCTGAAATGAGTTCTACCGTCAACATTAATCGAATTACAACGCTCTCGATGAAGGTTACCCAAAGTAGCGGAAACGCAGAGTCCGCCAACTTCATCATTCGTTCAACCTGCAATCTCCACCGACGTGTCTAACATGGGTTTTAGTTTTAAATCCAGAAGGGACAGTGGGACGGACACAATCTGGTCACAGAATCCTCCAGCAGAACATAAACCAGCAGGGCGCAACGATCTCTCGCCAACAGCTAGTTTAAGGAAACGAGGTGATTATGTGGATTGCACAGCTAAGTACCTTTCTCAGGGTATAGGTAGACATCACGCAAGTGTGTTTAATCAATAGGATAGAGTTAGGATAAACAAACTTTGGGTACTTCTTGAAAATTCAGTTCACACTAATCCTCACCTATTCAACAAAAAAGGGAACAGCAGTGGTTCAAAGAGAGAGAAAAGGAAGGGGGAATGATACGTAAATAATAAGCATACCTGGCTAAACTCGAACAACCAGCAACAGGACATACAAACACATTTCGAAAAAACAACTGTGCAACGTGGAACCTGCAAGGTCTGCGATCTGCAAACCATTAGCATTTTAGTGATTCACCCAACTGATTCATACTATTCACGCGACCCTATGAAACACCAGTCGAAACAGTCAAAATCTGACGGGAGGCGAGCAAGCGGATGAATGCGCTTGATATGTACGACTACATACTTTTTTCGTATTGATGGGAACAGGAGTGTTGGGTGGATGAGGAACTGGAGTCATATCGAAAGGAACGCGACTCTCCTGAAGGGGTGCATCGCGCAAGTAGAGCAAATTCTGATCCAGACGCTTTTCCAACAAGAGCACATCGATTGCTTGGATAGTTGGATTGTACAGTTCGTAACTGATCTCCACAGCTATGTTTGGCATAATGATAACAGAAACAGCAAACGGTTAAAAAAATCTAGTATGAACGAAAAGCATGTGGTTACATGGAATAGAACAATAAACCGATTAACATGGCCCAAACAATAAAATCGTTGCAAAGTTCACAAACTTTCCCAAAAATTGCAACACCTTATTTTCAAAAATGTATTGTTAGGAAGATCTGGGTCCATCACACAAAGACAGTGTGATGATGGAAGCTGTAGATGTGTTACAATCAACACCTGCCGATTGGTAAGAGAGGTTGTCATGGCATCAACCTTCTTTTCTAGAGATTTCTGAAAGCATTTACTCTATCAGCACTAAAGCCGAGTATAACAGTTGCTAGTCTATGAGAAAGAAAATATTTACTGAATTACCCTCATGGAATTACCATGTGTTCCCTTTTCACTTCTCTGATTGTAATTTATGAGTTCGGTACTGTCGTTAGAAAACTCCCTCACAAAAGTTGAACTGTATTGTTAAAACTTTCTTTATTCCTTTCTCAGTTGAACTAATCCATAAACGAGGACCAAAGTATCATCTACGTCACTGTAAGCTTTGATTTAGACTTTCCCTATTTTTTAGCTACCTCCAAGACCGCCTCTTTCATTCGTTCAAAAACACGGCAGTTATGAGCTTGATCACAAGGTACTGTCGCTCGGGCTGCTGCTTACCCCAACAGTGACTTGGAATAACTTGCAAACGTTCTCAGCCGTTGGTACTATAATCTTTTGGCAGCCTCTGTAACCATCTTTGAATTCAAATGAACTTAAAAGAAGTCTTTTCAAGCACTTTTCAGGCCACACTTCATCTTGATAGCATACTAAGCTACTATTACTACTAACATAGTCAACTTTTCGTCAGTAGCACGGCCCATAAGATTTAGATCGAAGTGATTCATTGTAACACAGTCATCTGGCCAACTTGTGACGTGAACATGCAGTTGTTTCTCCGGAGAGTCAAGAGGTTTGAACTGACACTTTCCTGATATTTGAGACTACCAAATCTCAGTTGGCAGCCAAAATCGAAAGAACGTTTTAAACCATTTTTTTTTGGGGGGGGGGAGGAGAAAAGCCGGCGAGAACTGAATGAGGCGCTTGCGTAGCAGCTTTCCGCATTTCACAAACTTGGGGAACACACTTTCGAATAATCTGAAAACCACACTATATTGATGTCAAACTTTCCCAATACGTGCGAGCTTTAATGAATATGAGATGTGGATTACCGTACGCGCAACGGACAACTAACAACTACATCTGTTTCTTGTATCCAGATAGTGTTGAGCCACGTATGGTCCGGTTACCGGAAGACTCCCAAGACTGTTAGCTTATAAACCATGGATTACGCGTCGTCATCTGACAAAACAGGATATACGTTGTTCGGAATGTTGTCAGGCTACCCAAACTTAGTCAAAAGCGCTTGAGGTAACCGGGTTAGAAGTCGCATAATTCATGGTCGCATAATCAACAGTATCCTATCTCGCACAGTTCTGAAGCAGCAAATGCACACGACCGATAGGTTGGTAGTCGGAAACGTAACAATGACTTGCTCAACTTTCGATTACCAATACATGTACATGCACTCAAGATCGCTCAGCGACAACGAGGGCAAATTACTCAACAAAAGGTTGCGGTTACGAACCTGGTATTTACAGACGGTTTTCTAATAACGCTTCCATTTTCACTACGCAACTCCCACTGGTCTGAATGGCCACGGATCGTCGTGGATCACAGGATAAGAGTAGTAGTCAAAACTAAAGCGATCTAAACGCTATTATTTAGTTTCTACGATACAGAAGTCTGAGAATAAACAGTCTCAACTGAATACCGTAAAACAAACAAGGTTAGTAAAAAATGAAAGGCAGAAAGTAGAAAAAAACGTATATCAATATGTACAACGATACCGGGGTCAACTCAGAATCCACAGGTTGAGTAATTTCGTCAGACAAAAGTCGTAACTACTTCTACAGGAATCCCGATTTCGCGATTACAACTGTGTTCGTACCCAGCTTCAACCGAGAGAGTTTTAAGATTGTGAACAAAACATAACGACAACCTGAGATGGAGAGCCTGTGTTACCTGTGAGCTGGACGCTGAACGCAGGAAAACTGAACACCTTATGCAAGGGTTGACGAATTGTAATGCTAAGAAAAGAGCACTCATAGACAGCGCAACAATTTTGGTCCAGGGGATGCAACAATAATAAAGTCACCGGAAAATGAGGGCAACCGAATGACAGGACGGCCTGCCCATCACAATGCAACGTAACTCAGGGTGTAACGAACAACCTTTGCGATCGTGATAGAATGAGCGCAAATTCACTTTACTACGGTAGTTCAGCCGATTTCTACTTGGCGTCACGAAGCTTTGCCAAACTTATATGGTTGAGGTTGAAAGTCTACCATCAGTCAAAAAGTTGGGTAATATAATCATTAAGATTGCAACATATTAACGTCCGAGTAAGACAAATCGGACAGAAAATAACCGAAGTCAGCCTGCAATTATTATTGACATTAGTAGCTGATGAGGAATTACCGGTTTTCTCGATTACGTTTCTCAGAGTCAGCGTAGTCCAAAGACCTTCGTTGTAACGTTCAATGCAAAGACCAACAAAGCGATGCGCGCCATCAGGAGCAAACCTATCGGCGACGGTCACAGCTAGAATGGAACCTATGAAGAAGAATATAAGAAGAATATAAGCGCTGGTCCACTTTAATTGAGGTGTACAAAAGAAGCAGAAACAGCGTTCGGTTCGAATGTTTGGAAAAAGAGCCCACCAGCGTAGGTAAACCAACTGACGAGTTCAATTTCAATGGACGAGCAGTCCTCAGAATGAGCCGATCAAAGATTAGTTTTCATATGGAGGTAAAGTGCGACAGCAGCAGGCTTGTTCGAAGAGCAACCATTAGCAGATAGTAGACAGCAGTACTACATACGCACAGCAAACAGTTGGGTAACAACTAGGTTCCCAAAAAGAAACGTAAAGCCATCGATTCTCTTAATCACTTTGCGCAGAACAAAGAAGGGACAAAAATCATTTGGCGTCCTCCGAGGAAAGGTTTGCACATTCTGATCCCAGATGAACAATAACTTAGTTTAAACGAATGATGATTCGGAAAATGGATTAAAGAATCAGACAGATAGGAGATGATGAACAGCCTGATGGCAACATGTTAACAAAATATCAAAATAACTATCAACAATATCAGAACAAGATAATTTTCAACACACGAGGGGGAATCGTAGTATCGGGGTAATAGAGTTCCAAGGGGCACCTTTCCGATCATTCTGTAGAGAACAAAAAAGCGCAATAAACTTTCAATTCATGATAAGGAAGAACAATGTGATTCGTTATGGATTAAGCAAGGTGTCGTTCGTCGAAACATCTGTCTTTTGTTTCTACTTAGCACTCCAGTTACTTTGTAACGACCCTCGATGAGAACAGTCACGAGAAATCGTCTTCAGTGCAACACTATCTGCACAAAAATGAGATGTGTCCGATGTAAACTAGTTGCTAACACCGGGGAGAAAGGTAACTTGCTGATAAGCTGAACTACCGTATTCTCATTTTCCCACGAAATGTTACACCGAATGTTTGATGACAATAGGGCGGCATATGCTACGGAGGAAATATATTTATATATCCCCAGACCAAGTTTAAGGATAACTGTCATAAATGCTACACCGACTGGAGAAAATAAACAACAAGGTAACTAATCAAAAAATGGAAGATCGCAGCACGCACACGGAACATGAAAACTATCGAACAGGCGAATAATTCTTTGCACAGTCTCAAGCAGAATGACAAACTGAGGTAAGAAGGCAGTAATCTCATTAATAATTTAAGTGTGAATCATTCCATGAGTTAATTTTCCTACGAAATGAGCATTACGCATACAGTTGTACGATCAGTTTATGTGTCCGGTCATGTGATTCAGCTGATGCCAATATTGATGTGGATCGACGGCATTTTAAATCCAGTCTTACCAGGCCGGAAATATAAAAAGTACCGGCAAACTAGTGGCTGACAGGCTGGAATGGGCACCACGAAAACGGGCACGTCGTCCGCGTATTCAGAAGAGATTAGTATGGATAAGAAAACAAATGCTTCACCGAAATCGGAAGCTTCCTTTAATGCGTATGTAGAGACGCAATTCAAGGCCCCACACTACCCAGATTTGGAATACGTCAATCCCACTACTGCATTCCCTGGAACAACCAGCTACAAATCACTGCTCACCGAACTGCTACCAAACATACCAACATTATTAACTCGCTTTGTCGAACGAATAGATGCTGAGATACCTCCTATGGTCAAAATCTGTTTCGGAATAAACAACGATAGTTTCATTGAGTGTGATCGCGTGCTGACCACCCTGATAGCGACCAAGAACGATTTGGACCTATGTGACAAAATTATCGGTAGCTGCACGTTGTCCGAAGTGGCTCAACTAATCCAGTTGTTCTTTTTACGTTTGGAGGACCCACCGTTTGTTGCCTCACCAACACTTTGCGATGCGGTATGTGAACAGGGGGTGTTTCTTCGGCCACGTCAATTAAGTCGTAAGGATTTGGCCAGCCGGCTCTCACGAGCAACAAGGGACTGTCTGAGTAGTCTTACTGTATATCAACAAGCTACCGTGTCTTATTTCGTTCAACGATGTCAACGCTGGTGTCAATCTGAAGTGGCCTACTATATCAATCGTGATATGTCATTCAGTGCAACAAACACATACACTGAGGCGATCCGGTTTTTGGGTCGTATGTTCGGTAGTAGTATTATTGGTCTACCGACAGCCTATATTGCATCACGTATGATTGCCGGCAACTGGAGCCCACTGACCGCTCTGAAAGAAGAAATATTTATGAACCTGGTTGGCGTGATCGGTTCGCATGTGTGGCATGGAAATTCTATTGAGATGTTGCACGTCCCTGGTCAACAGAGTATTCCAGTTTTGATGAAGACACAATCATGTCAGTCCTTGTCATCCGAACAGACCGTATCGAAATCACAAAGCCTACAGAAAATACGCTCATTCAACTGGCTGTGAAAATATTCGTTGGAGTCCGTTGCATACAACATCTTCTTTTTAGTCAAACTTTTTACTTCAGAATGAACCTACCGACATAGAATTCAGGTATGCGAAGGTTTCGCCGACGCAGCATCATCTCTCGCCGCTCCAGTCGTTCTCGCAATCGATCACGATAGCGTGGATCAAGGTTATGAGGCAACAACTCCGGATACAACCGCCTAATGAAAACAGGCGGGAAAGAGGTTATAAAAAGATAATTATTTGCACGGTCTCCATGAATTTAAGGGTACAATTACAATATGTTTACCTCAGACAGATTCACATTCGTTATCAACATCACAAAATTGACAGAATAGGCTCAAACTAAAATTGTGATTAGGAAAATTGCATACTCATGAGTAGTTTGATAAACTCTGTAAACTTTGAGATCCAGGGTTAAAACAGGTAGGACGGATGACAAGAAGCATACATCCACACTCAGGATTCGGCTTATGAGCTGAGATACCTAGCTAGTTCAGGCACAAAAATCGAACAAACATTTACGCAGTATTGTTAATTGATGAAAAAGTGAGCAATTCATGAAGAATCTATCCAAGCCATGCGTTGGCAGCGTACCTTACTTATATGCCAGAAAATGACAACCGTAAATTTCAGAAAAACAATGGTTGGCAAATATCACTCACGGTATCTCATAGTCTTGTTGCACAAGTCTTGCATCCAGCAGTGTGGAAGAGGATATTGAGTTGTATTTTTCTTGGAGTTTTTCCAACGATTTGGTATCAATCTTAGGAATGTACCTTTTAAGGAACTCTGGAGGTACGACGCGTCGACGACTCCAACGACGGGGTATAACTAAGCAAAATAGTAGAAGAAAACGACGACCAAGAAAAACCAACTTGAATAAGAGAACACCGGTTGAACAAGTCCTCTTAAGTTCATCGTGGTAAACCAGCAAGCAATCCGCTGAAAAAAATACCACAGCTTAAATGAGTAGTTCGGTGGAAAAATTCACTATAGTAATTAGTATTCACAGAGATTTGTAAAAAAAAGGATCAGTGGAATGCAGTACCTCTGTGCTGTTCAGCAATGTAGGCTTCACAATTAAGCAACATTCATCCATAAACAAATCAGCAACTAACAAACGTTCAAAGTCTGCATCAGTATTTCAGAAGTGACAAAAATGAAAAAATAGCTTAATGTAGATGATCGACGGTGATCGACGATGTAGTGATCGACGGGTACAAAACACTTCGTTTGTTGTTAAACAACGTGATGTTTTAAGTGTGGTGTGAATACTATCAGGTTGTCCAAACCTAGACAAAATTATTCAGTCGGATTGGTGAACGGTTTCCAACCAACAAGAATGCCTGATGCAATTAACAGAAAGTCGACGTAAGCGTCCTGCCTGATGGAAGGTTGACTAATCGTGGCCATACCACCAAAAAGTGTTTGACAGGCTTAAACGGAGATAAGTAGGTAACATATTGTATTCTGACAAAGCTCCCGAGAGCGGTTTGTAGCTGTGAAGGACAAAATGATAATGCAAAACTCTAGTCGACACGTGAATCTACTACTAAATAATAAATTTATAAAAGGTGCTCAACGGTTCCTGTATTCAGGGAGCTGAATCAGAAGCCCTAGGGGCATAAGAGATGAAGTAGACGCTCAGTTGAAGTTGGTGGGATCTTAACTAGTTCAGGTTCACATTGGCAACAAAGAAGCATTCCTTTGAATCTCAAGGGCACATACATAAGGCAACTGTCACGGCATCTACAAATGAAGATAAACCGTTTTCAAACATTCGACTATTGACGTACGCGTTCAATAACACGCATCGAGTGGGCAGACAACGATGAGATCAGGAAGAAGATATTCCGTAATGACAGACAAACGAGATCGTCCATTCGGGCCTTGGAGATGCACAAACTAATGTAGCTGGACCATGTACCAAAGAAGTTAGTCATCTTCCGCGCGGCACACCCGTTACCGGTGTTACAGACAAGTGACACTGGGTTCGAGATACATGAACAAAGATTCGATATTCAAGGTAGTTAGCCGTAGTTTAGCCATGGCAGGTCGGTTTCATTTCTCAAGCTGGTGCTCTCTTGACTCACAATCGACAACCAGAGATATCAGGAGAGATGGCAACTATAAGGGGAGAACATTGATGTAACAAGTAAAGTAGGCGCGAGTGATGAAACGAAACAGTAAATGGCACAAGCCGTCTTTTAGGTACCGCCTTACTCTCACTAGCAGCCTGATCGTTTGCGTGAGACTAGTCACAAGGTCTGTGCACCAAACAATTCCTCCCATTTATTTTATTTTCAAGTTACGGCTTGCTTCTTATCCATGACAGCCGAAAGGCAATCAAGCAAGTGTTGTAGAATGTACTAACGTCGATGATAAGCTGTGTCAAACTCAGGAGGTAAGTGAAGCACAAGGTAGAATTCCGGAAAGTTCAGGCGATTACTTCCCGATGAATACGCAGACAATAATGGTAGTCATCGGGATTCAACAGAAGCTACTGACGTGTGCCGAGAAGTGCTGATGAAAACAATCAGATTTCCCGTTGTTACATCGGAGGAAAGTTGGTGACAAGTAATACGTTTGGATACAATTATTAGTAATCTCATAATTTTTCACAAGAAACAAATTGAGCAGCAACTCCAAATCGAGAGACAAAAAACGTGCCAGAATGCTAAGATTGTGTAAGGTACAGCACGAGAAGAATGTAGAGAAAATGTGGAGGGGAAAATTATACCAGTACACACAAATACGCAGAAGGAGCGTCAATGACTACAAAACTTTCTCATATCAGACAGCATCAACCGACCATCGGTATCACCCAAGAAAGCAATACCGACGTCTAACTGCCCCGAAACCATGAGGCGAAAACAAGTCCAAACCAAGAAACAAGGAACGGAGTGGTGAAGATCAAACCACCAATAGCAGCTGCGACCATACTCAAACATCCAAAATCAAGTTGCCAGGGAGTGGAGAGTGTCCTGCTGAAGCCAGCTACAGCGTTAGTGCCATCATACCCCGTACCCAAGCCGTAAGCTGATCATCACACTGCTGCTTTCAGCTTAACCCACAGGGTGCGATGTAGCAGACAATGTATTGACATTTGTAAGATGTAGCGAAGATAACGAAAACCGTGAGAAAAGGGCATTGTGGTCACGGGTCGATGGAGTCCGTCCACCCAGAAGACAGGCCGACGAAATTTACCATTGTCAATACGGTGTTCAAGCCACACGCTAACACTGCTTGGGAGACACGATTAATGGAAACGAGCATTGAGTCGTCCGCGCGGATGGGTCAGATTTTGCAGCCGAACAGTAATTATACACTCTGCCCTTCATGAAGACCGAAAAACGTGTCGCACCACAGATGGCCTGATTTAGCAAACGCCACATTAGCCTTAGTTACACGATCTATGATCCCATCGGACACTTCCCCAGCGATAATGCGGCTCCCAATGTCAGAGCAGGCGTACAGTCCTGACTATCTCGAAACAGAACGTTGCGTTTAGAAGATGCGAAAACAATATTGGACTGAGAACTAGAGCTACTAATCTCTAGCAGATGCTCTGGGGCTACTCATGAACACTGACAAATTCGAACATCGTCGGTATATTTTGTCTCCGAAGCGAGTGTCCGCAAGCAGTTTTATGCCACCATATTCGTGGTTTATTAGGCCACACTCTAAGACCACGCCAATTTCAAAGATGGATAAAAAAGAACCTTGTGTCCATGCTGAAATGCGGCTATCCGCTGCAATAATCCATAACCCGGCTCGCAGTCTGACAATAAACTGCTCTTAAGATGTCGATATAATTCTCGGACAGACCGTTCCCCGATGGGCGGTTTCATAGTGCGGCTGTCAACTGAAACAAAGGCTGGTCTAATGTCTGAAAAGAAAACGTGGTCTCCCATATGAATGGCAGGGTTCAAACACCTGGCGGAGTGTGAAGATGTGATCAGTGTAGCCACAACCATGGCGAAACAGTTTGCTTCACGAGGAATATTGTTCGTGCGTTGCGCTTATTCTACAAAACAACTGAAACTAACTTCGAAGCAGTAGGAATGAGGCTACCCTCTTGATGATTTCCGAACGAGGTGCATGAGCTCCCTCTCAAAATGGAGGATGATGTCAACCGAACACCAGTCAGTTGGAAGGAATTCACTGAGAAAGGGGTTCCGAGGCAGAACTATCAGATCTTTGACTAAGGTCGGGCTCACATCTATAAGAGGGTCATCATCATCATCATCATAGACAGCAATACATCAGTGGTTCACACTGATGCTTGACTGCCACACAACCACGAAGAACAAAGAAAGAAAAAAAACTTATATAGGAAGAAAGAAGAAAAAGAGGAGGGGAGGGGAAGTGGACCTAACTACTAAAAATAGCTACGTCTATATTCAAACATACAACATCAAGGCGCCTACACCTTGCAAACAAACAACCGAGCTGTAAGTGAAAGATTACTCAGTCAGGTTAGGGTTTACGGTGAACTGTCTGACAGTTTCAGCACCAGGAGCGGCGTACGTCAAGGCTGTCCCCTTTCGCCATTTTTGTTCAATTTCGTCATAGACGAAATAATGGAGGACTGTCTGCGGCACTCAAATGATGCCGGCGTGGACCTCCTACCTGGTGAAAGACTGACTGATCTTGATTATGCTGACGATAAGGTATTGCTGTTTGACAACTTTCAAGCGGCACAAACAACACTGGACGCTATTTCGCGTTCTGCTAAGTACTTCGGAATGCGCTTTGCAGCCTCAAAATGCAAAGTGCTTCTGCAAGATTGTTGTAGTCACGTAGATTTAATGTTAGATAATGAAGTCATGGAGATTGTTGACAAGACGAGTGTTGTACATCTGAGGAAGCTGCATTCAGCGGTGCAGCGGATGGTTAGGAATTGAAATAAACGCGTATTCTCCAGAGCTAAGGCGGGTGTTCGCGATATGCTATGACCACCTGTAGTGGGCGAGAGAGAGGTATTTCCCTAAAGCTTAAGGGTCGTGTATATCAAACAACAGTGAGGGCTGTATTACTTTACGGCAGCGAAACCTGGCCACTCAGGGTAGAGGACGTGAACCGTCTCCAGGTATTTGACCACCGATGTCTGCGTTCAATCGCTCGTATCGGGTGGCACCAGCGAGTAAGCAACGAGGAGGTTAGGAAGCGGGTGTTTGGCACTGATTGTCAAACGAGTTCTCTTGTTCAGTCGCTACATTTGCACAGACTTAGATGGTTGGGTCATGTACTAAGGATGCCAGCTAGTCGTTTGCCACACCGAGCACTGTTTGCGACGCTGCGGCTGACTGGCGCAAGGTGGACAGATGATGACCTGGCGTAGACAAATGAAATCGTTCACGAAGGGGTTGGTCACTGTAGGTCGGGTTCGTCTCCCGGGCTGGGGCCCTCGCGACTCAGAGTCGGTGGCTTGAGACGTTAGGTGAGATGGCGGCTAATCGAGCTCAGTGGCGTGAATGTTGTCGTTGTTTGGCCGAGTTGTGTGAAGTGAGTGCACTTAATGATGCGGGGCAGTGAAAGCCGTAAGGAAGCTGTCTCGCTGATGACGCCTTACTTCACTCACT
>LOND01001419.1:6977-22529 GCA_014220965.1 Paragonimus kellicotti | reverse complement strand
TCTACCCCTCCCCTCCGTCACAACGAGACTGGACCTTGACGTGGTGTGACGGCTTGCGCATCTCGATGACCTATTGGGCTAAACTGGACGGTGTGATCACCACACCGATAGAGTCACTCATACCAGGCAGGCCAATGGGTAGAGGTCTGACAAACCAGTCTCCTGGTCCTCCAGGTTGGGGGTTGGAAGAAGGTTGGCATCTTTTTCCGGAAAAAGTACCAGTTCTGGTACATTGCCACCCAACCGCTGCCTTGCGGTACAGGCTTTTGAGCCAAAGGCTTTGGTTGAGAACCCTAATCGTTCTCCTGTCTAGGTCTGGGCGTCCTGGCAGTATCTCAGCCCACACACAACCATGAATATTCACAACAACAATAAATCCATACTGCATCGGCCGTCTCGCAGTATAAACCGGGTCGCCCTATCTGCTGCATACAGCAGGGTGGATAGGCGAAAACATGCTACTGCTGACCCCTCCCCCACTGTCCTATCAAATTTAGCTCTCAGGCCCCTCCCGACCTCCATTTCTGATAATTACTCTACAGGTCCCACAACAGATGTAGCTAACTGTAGTAACACTGAGCCGGTAAGTTCCGTCTCTTGCCTTTCAGCTTCAGGCCTCCCTCGTCCCTTGCTTAGACCTAGAACGCGAATTAATATAGGTGCCTTCAACGTTCGCACGCTAAAACAGATAGGTCAGCAAGCGGCTCTAGCACGAACGCTAGACTCGTTGCACGTTGATGTCTGCTGTATCTCGGAGCATGTTTCGTCATCATCATCATAATAGGCAGCAATACATAAGCGGTTCTCACGAATGTAACTAACACAACGCTCCTATTTATCAAAATTCCGCACCACGAAACAGTTGGTAGTATTTGCGATTTCATCCTAAGCAGCAACGCTTCCTTTCCTATTCCAGTACTTCAACTGAGATTATAATTACTTTTATGCATACATCATAAACAGCTCGACTTCCAGATGTTTGTTTTCCAACAAGTGAACGGGGCTGCAATGAGCAGTCCAAGGACAATGAACTTGCTAATACATTATAAACTGCGTCACCGCTAGGTACGTTTGTCTGAATGGTCTACATGAATCAATGCGTCACCCTGAAATTGGTCGAATTGTTCTTCTTGTAAGCTCCGGAAATTTGACGTTCTCCGTAGACGATGGGAAGATCATATCCAGTTGTGAAGTTTGCGCCGACCGGAAATCTGACTAGGACAGCGTGTACTTCCGAACAATCGAGTACTGACTTTGAACAGCACTCTACTTTCGAATTTCTGAAGGAAATACTTACGGCAATTTGTAAATATTTAATATTCCCGTCCGGGTTTGCGTGCAGCATCAGGCAACACCAACTATCGACGATCATTTCTGACAGTTGTTCTTCGTGTTTAGTATGCCACCTTAGATCCATTCGTGCCGTAGACCATCTTTTATGTTTGGGAAGTTAAGGCAATTCTACAGCGATTACGGAACAGTGACCAACGACAAATAACCCTCAATCGAACGGTCGAAGTGAACACTTAACGGCACCTCCTGGCGATTTACACTTAGAATAATTGATGATGGAATGAACCAAGTAACATTAGCAACAAGCCAGGTTTGGAGTTAGCTAGTGTAGCTAGATTAGAACGGCTCCCAAAGGTATGGCGATGTGTACACACTATAACCGAAGTCGCGGACTTAAGTCGTATGCCGGTTATTCCAGCGTTCTGTTGGGGCAATTGGGTATTATGTTTGAAGGCACGCTTGAAATGACCGGTGCGGAAAAGTTTTGAAGATGCACTAAGCTACCGTGAGAAGTATACAGATGGCATTCTCAACCAAGTACTGAAAACAACTAGGAAGGTATGCTTCAGGGACTAATGTCAGCAATTCGTTTCCATCCCTTAACAATACCATTTGGTAGCCCTTTAACGATTTTTAAGGATGGCCATGCCAACGTTCTCAATTGAGTTCAGAAAAGGCTGGAGGATCTTACAATGGAGGGTACGGATCTACAGGTTGAAAATTGCCGGTAGTTTGTGTTGTAGTTGACAGTTATTTGCTGTCACATGATATGGATGACAATGCCGGGGTGTGCAGCACATTCCTCTAACGTTGTAACGAGGTGAAGCGGACAGACTTTGACGAGCAGTTGTTTGTTTCATCTGGAAGGAGCAGTGCGTGCGAAACACGAAGAATTTGAAGGGATTTTGTGGCAGTTTTAATGTGTTACTCAAACTGAGCAAGTAATATGGAATGTATGCACACGTGCCCGACGGCTGAAGATGTCTAACAAGTTGATATCTGAGTCCACCAAGCACAAACTGTTGCACATGTGCATTTGGCCCACGAAGAACTCGCCAGTGAACGATAGCAAACGCGTCTGAGTTTTCTAATGAAGTTCATCATCCAGAAGAAGGGGAGAGTCCTCGAATATGTGGGTCCTTCATTGAGTACCTGGGCACCGGAATAAGCAAGGCGTCGTGTATAATCCTCTTCTAGTGCGATATCATTCATGCATTAAGGGAAGGTTTGAAAGTCATGTCACTTGATACCAGCACCACATCGGCCGCTGACGCATTTCACCTATCGACGGCTGTTGGAACGGTTGATATACAGAGCGAAGTCGTTCCAGTCGCTACTTGAGCGGCAAAAGAGTGTCTCCGAGACTTTCTCTAGTTTCGAAAAGGAAACCTGTTTTGTGGTCCACCACCACGTAACCATGTAAGATTCGGCGTAGAACGATAAGACTACCGCCGATTCGCCAGCAAGTGGTGTCACATGTTCGCACGATCTAGCCGTTGGTTGTGGGAGACACCTCTCTTTCACACAACCACATGTGTGGTTGCCCTTTGTATGTCTCCAAGTTGAGATACCTCGCGCAATCGCATAATTGTACTCATTTGGGACTAGCGTGACACGGCAAAACAAACGACGAGTTTCCCATGAATTTTGAAAAAGGATCGACAGACAGTTTCAAACGTTTTCCTAACTTTGACCCAGGCCTGCGTTGTGTGGACCTGAGCTTTACGAATTTAAGACACCAACACCCCGAGGTTCCGTTCGACGCTACATCATGCTGATTGGTACTCATCGACATGTTCACACATACACCAGAAGCATGTATATGGGTTTAGGGGCAGAACCCCACTAAATTGTCCATCTCGACACTGTGTCTAAGTCTTTTTGTAATATTTTACCGTCGGCATCTGAAGCAATGGTCCCCCACATGTTTACGTCATCAGTAAAGAAGATAGCGGATGACCATATCAGTTCCAGTAGATTGTTGACGAAAATCAGGGACAAGAGCAAGAACATTGACCATTGTGGAACACCACCTAGAGTAGGCAGCTAGTCCTATGAAGATTAACTGACCCACCACGGAGGAAGTCTGCTACAGGCAATTTGAAAGTGTGCGCTTTTAGGCTGGATAAGTAAATGACTGTGTGAAACCTTGCCAAGTCTTGCCGAAACCAAGAAAATCCTCTCTCTGGCAAGCAGGAAGTTAGTCACGCAGGATCGCCCTCTCTGAAATCCGTGCCGCATTTCACTAGGGAACTTAAGATGGCCCAAGTATTCTTGAAGATAACAGGCCAACAGCCGCTTCCTTGCTTCACTAAATATGTAAGTTAAACTCTGGTCGGTAGACGACAGACTCCAATCGTTCACATCCCTTACACGCTAGCGCAGTCACTAGCTGTTTGCACTCCCCTGGCAGCACGTTTTCTTATAAAGACTGCTGAAACAAGTCCGTCCGGGGCAAGGCCAAGTCAACGGTTACCTCATGCGGCAATAAACTTTAGTTGCTGTTCGGGCCTAGAAAGTTGTTGGCATTGATCAACCCCAGCTCGTGTTCCGCTTCCACAACGGTGAACACCTTTTCCAAAGAACATGACCCAGCACCCTCGAGCGAATAGAATTGTGTATAAACATGGGAAAAGACGGATGCAAAGAGCTGAGCCACTATCCGGGTTTCTTCTGAGTCCCCAACAGCTTTATTTCCATGTCAGTTTGGCAAGGTCAGAATTTCCGTCTTGATTCCGGTGCGTCGTCGGATACACCTCAGAGTCTCTGTGGCGTCGCAATCGGTTCCACTGTCAGCCTACCTTCATAGTGCAAATGTTTTCACCCTTATGGTATGACATTCGTTTCTCGATATCATATAGACGTTACGGGAATCACGACCATCCCGGTAGCTCAACCACTACCGGTGCCTACACCTGAGTGTGACACGCAAATCGGCATCGAACCACGGAGGCCTCTTAGCACGAGAACGACTGTGAGATATCGATAGAAACCTTTCCATGGGCCTGAAGGTTGTCTTTGATTTTGCGCCAGTGAGCATTAATCTTGATTCTGTTATCATCCCACTTCAAAGTTCGTTCTATCTCCTTCATTTTCCCAAATGAAAATTTCAGGATATTATGTTGAACACAGGTGGGTGTCGCACGCGATTCCCTATTTGCTCATGTGCCCAACAGCGCACGGTCACTTCAACCTATTGGAGGCAAATTATCTACGCGATTTATGTTATACTCTTGTATAGCGAACACCAAATCCAACTTAGAATTGTATTCGGCCAGCGATCACATCGGAACCACTATAGGCTAGCATAAGCAAAGTTCGTCAACGACTAGCCAGACCAATGGTTTAGAAGAACGGTATGAATCAGTGGTAAAAGCTTGGGCTCCCTAACTGACATTAAGTGCAACGAAGTCTCCCATGATTAGGAAGAAGTTGGTTGTTCCAAAAAACATATCATTTGGCAATTGAAAATGTGCCGGAAGAGCGTCACGTGACAACTCACATAGTAGAGCTGATCGGTGTTATCGTTGCGTTGCACCAGAGTCCTTTAGGAGTGCCGTCAAATTCAGCTTTGGTTGGTACTTGAGTAACACGAAAGTTCTCACGAATGAGGCATTGTCCGCTAACGCAAGAGTGTTCCAAGCGAAAGGGGGCGTACTCTGAGATGGAGACTTCAGTGCTCAATGCGTCCTCTGACAATTACGTTTCTACAGGAGTCAGGTCTGAGAGATTATGGATCTGAACACACCCCTTCACCTCATCCTGCCTGTTTAAGAAGCTCCGAATGTTACAATATTACACTGATATTGGATACAGATCACATACCTCGTTTTCTAGTTGATTGAAGCCTTCCTATCAGGCGTTGTCTTCTCTTCGCTCTCGGTTACTCCTCACGGATCTATTCGTTACAATTTAATCAACCAGAGATAATGGACCGTCTGCTACGACCAGACCGATTTGATGCGACGTCTGGGAATACTGGTTACATAATTTTTCAAATTTTCTTGAATTGATTGCTTCTCATAAACCTGACAAGCTAAAAACACGTACACTTCTTGTCCCCCGCCGTATACAAATTCATCTCTCACTGTACTGATTATGATTCTGCTATCACCACACTCCACTCTCTCTACATACAAAAGAATGAAATTTTTGCACGCCACCTTTTAACAACTTGTAAACAAGCTCCCAATGAAACTCTCGACCAGTTTATGCAAAAACTCCGGAATCTTGCTAAGGATTGCAATTTCAAAGCTGTCAGCGCGGAGCAAAATCAAGAGGACGCTATCCGCGATGCGTTCATAAGTGGACTCTTATCCAACTCGATTCGCCAACGATTGCTTGAACACAAAACCTTAGACGTGAAAACCGCTTACGATCAAGCGAAGGCTTTAGACCTGGCTCAGCAACAATCGCATTCGTTCGCGCAATCTCAACCTCCAATTTACAATGCAGCTGCTACCGACGCCTCACCAAATACTGCCGAGAAATCTAACAGTCATTGCGAGACTACACTAGCTGCAGCCCGAACTAACTGTTTCTTCTGTGGGTATGACCGACACCCTCGCCACAAATGTCCAGCTAGAGATTCAGTCTGTAAATCATGTGGGAAACGGGGTCACTACCAAAAGGTTTGCCGCTCTGCTACACATTCGAAACACACGGCATCAGTTTCTCCATTCCTTACCTCCTCTATCATCACTGCTGCAGCTCCAACTAGCCTTACCAGAGCCATCACTGAAGTGGTAATCAATAACCCTACAAGCGCTGGTTGACACAGGGAGCTCAGAAAGCTGTTTCTGAAGCGGTCGTACTCCGAAATCAATGACAAAACTGCCATCAAGTAGCCAAATCGTTCTGGCTTCCACACGAATAACCAGTAACACCAAAGGCCACTGTCTTGTTTCATTATTTCACAAAGGTACATCTTACAGGGATGTTAAATTGTCCATCCTTCCCAATTTGTGTGCTGATGTGTTATTAGGGCATGACTTCCTACAGCGACACAAATCTGTGGAAATATCCTTTCAGGGTGTTCAACCCCCATTTTCACTGTGGCCTAAGCTGCCGCTACTCTTCCAGCTCCCTCCCTCTTCACTCAGCTCGATCCCTCTTGCCGTCCAATCCGTACTAAGTCGAGACGACATAGTCACCGTGATGAGATTTTCATTCAGACCGAGATCGAAAGATTGTTACAAGACGGCATCATCGAATCTGCGCGATCACCTTGACCACTACCAACAATAGCCATAAACGTCGCATGGTCGTCGATTATAGCCAGACTATTAATCGGTTCACCTACCTGGATGTTATCCCCTCCCTCGTATCGATGACATGGTAGAGAAAATTTCACAGTTCTGTTTTCAGTACGCTGGACCTCCAGAGCGCTTATCACCAAATCCCCATTAACGAAAGCGAAAGACAATATACCGCATTTGAAGCGTGCAATAGCCTATACCAATTCCGCCGCATACCTTTTGGAGTGACCAATGGTGTTGCATGCTTCCAGCGAGCGATGGACGAGCTGATCCGTCGAGAAACGTCCAAGCGAACCAAGGTGGACAATAATACTATATGCGGAAAAGATGCGAATGATCACGAGACTAATCTCAATCGGTTTCTGCAAGTGGCTGATAAATACGGACTGACACTAAATCGAAACAAATGTTTTCGCTACCAAAGAAATTCGTCTGTTGGGTTATGAAATATCCAAAGGATCCGTGAGGCCAGATCCCGATCGGTTCGAGGCGCTAATCAAGCTGCCTGCACCTGGAAACTTGAAAGCACAACAAAGAGTGGTTGGGATGTTCTCATACTATTCCCAGTGGTTTTCCCACTTTTCAGATAAAATCCACCCGCTGATTATCAACAAGAGCTTTCCTTACCCAACGATGTACTTTCCGCCTACGAATCTCTTAAATCCGAACTGGTTCAAGCCTCACTTTTTTCCATCGCCAGAGATGTTCCCCTTGTCGTTGAAATTGATGCCTCAGATATAGCCATCTCCGCTACACTAAATCAGAGTGGCCGCCCCGTGGCCTTTTTCTCACGTACTCTCTCTGCAACCGAACGAAACCATTCCGCTGTTGAAAAGGAATCTTACGCAACTATTGAAGCTTGTTCCTTGGGTTGGTAATCTGTTTACATTTTTCATTTCAGCTGTCATACGTCAATTGTTGGACGAATACGGGCCTCTTACTTTTCTGCTTCTGACGCGAGATTGTTGGTTTGTACCGTCGAATCTGATTGTTCACAACAAAGCTATTCGGAAATGGACGACATTACCTGATTGGAACACATTTCAAGCTGCTAACCGATCAACGTTCTGTTGCCTTTTATGTATGATACGAAAATTGCTAGTAAGATCAAAAATGACAAAATTCAACGTTGGCGGATCGAACTATCTCAATTCTCTTATGATGTTGTGTATCGCCCTGGTTCAGATAATCCTGCGGCCGATACCTCGAGCCTTTTGTGCATCAACTCTTTCTATCGACTATCTTAAAAAGCTCCATGATTCTCTCTGCCACCCCGGAATTACTCGTTTGTCTCATTTCGTTCGAACAAAGAATTTGCCTTTCTCCCTAGACAATGTCAAATCTGTTATTCAACAATGTTCTGTCTGTTCCCAACTAAAACCGAAATTCTACACTCCTTCTAATAGTCCTTTAATTAAAGCGACACAGCCCTTTGAACGTCTTAGTATTGATTTCAAAGGACCGATTCCCTCTTCCACTCGCAATCACTATATACTAACTGTAATTGACGAATTCTCCCGCTTCCCATTCGCTTTTCCCTGCCCAGATATGTCTGCATCCACTGTCATTACCCGATTAACTGACCTCTTTTCCATGTTTGGAATGCCCTCATTCGTTAATTCCGGCCGGTGAGTTGAGACAATTCCTTCACGACCGGGGTGTGGCCACTAGCAGGACCACGAGTTACAACCCACAAGGCAATGGCCAAGTTGAAAGGCTCAATGGCACTATATGGAAAACTGCTTCTCTTTGCCTGCGTTCCAAAGCACTGAATGTTGACCAGTGGGAGTACGTGCTTCCGGACGCGTTGCACGCTATCAGGTCGTTGCTGTGTACTGCTACCAACGCTACTCCTCACGAACGCATGTTTCTGCATAATCGGAAATCGTCCGCAGGAACTAGTCTGCCTCAGTGGCTCGTTATGCCCGGACCAGTACTATATCGGAAGAATGTCCGAACATCCAAGTACGATCCCTTAGTAGAAGTTGAACTGTTAGAGAGTAACCCCGAATACGCACACATTCGACTTCCAGATGGTCGTGAGGAAACTGTATCCCCCCGACAACTGGCTCCCATTAAACAAATCTCAACCGCCACAACCCATTTTGTCAGACCCTATTTCAAACCCTTCTATTGTTGACACACCCTGCACCATATCAGACACGACAGAAACTACTAGTGTACCAGAAACAAACGTTGAAATTCTCTCCACCAACATAAGATTAGACCTTACTTACTTCGAGATCGTTTCACAGTCTTGCTATTATCGTTGTCTAAGATAACCCACTTCATACGTTGGACAGTTAACCCCTAATAATCCACATTTACGTTAGTTAGTTTTTCATGGCGGGGGAGAATGTCATATTTTATTTCTACATCGTATTCTCCTCTTCCCTATCATACTGATTCCTCCATATATTATTCTAATCTACCCTTCTGTTCGTTACGTTACAGATCACATGCCTCGTTTTCTGGTTGATTAAAGCCTTCTATCAGGCGTTGTCTTCTCTTCACTCTCTCGGTTACTCCTCACGGATCTATCCGTTACACGGTACACTAACTCTCCATGGTTAAGGGAAGCACAAGGGGTTTTCGACGAACTTGGGGTCTTCTCCGCTTTACCTGAAAATCCCGAATAAACAGGTCGGGTCCCTCTTTTATCCCCTGCAGAACAGTCCCCTCGAGCGTTCACGGTCCACTGGGGCCATGTCCACTGTTCTTACACGTCCGCGCCGTGTTTTGATTGTCGCTGCAGAAACATGCGTGCCTCTGGTGCAGGTCCCAGGACGACTTTGAGCGGTCTACCTATGACGTTTACACCACTCACTTTTCGACCAAAGTAAAACGCTTCTCGGACAGTAACTGTTACATTTAGATCTTCCTCTTCATTAGTGGACAGTCTGACAAGCACATCACAGACAGCAGCAAATATCATGGTCTAACCGTAAATGAGATGGTTCGGTGGAAATTACGGGGATGTTGAATATTATCATGTGCTGCTCAAGTAGAAATGTACTCCCCTAAATTTTCACCGAACATTCTCTCACTGAGCGACTGTTAGGGGTATGCACCTGACCATTAAAAGCCCAACCAACCTCCAACGCTATGGAACGGGTGACGGACACGGCCATCCTCGTTTTCTTCTTCTGTTGGCGTCTAACTATGACTCCGTTCTTACAACGTGCCAACAGATTCCTCGGGACGATCACAACCATATCGACGAATATCGGCTCGTAGATCGGAACATTAGCAGTATCTCCCGTGGTCGTTCGTGAGGATACACGTCGTTCAAACCGAAACAGGAGACAAATACAAACAGGTAAGACTAAGCTACCTGGGCTCGTACTTAGGAATCCAAAGACGAGTCAACCAGTAACGCCCACGTGACCTAAACAGCAATCCCCGCCATACCAATCATGCGATAAGAAAGAAAAACAGATTACTATGGAAAAGACAGCATATGGGGCTAGATGAATTAGAAGTTATTGGCAAGAGCCGGCAATGAAAGCGAGCAGAGAAACAGATGGCGACCAGTAAGTACACAACATAAATTAGGAGACAGGTGATATTAGACGCGTAGGGAAAGAGTAAGTTGCAACCGACGACCATAATGCCTACGCTCGAAATCTCCAACAGTTTGCGCAAGCACCACATTCTCTGGAACAGCGTTCCCATGATGTACGACGAGTCGAGATAGACGAGATCTAGCTTGCAGAACATATCCCCTGCCGGCATATCGAGAGCTCGACGAACCATCATACCACAGGAAAAACTCTGATGGCAGCCAGGTGTCAGTGAACTGCTGACCTTGAAGTAACCAGAGATAATGGAACCGAGGTCCACCTGCTGACTCACAACAGACAACCCCGTTTCATTCAGTGCGTACGTGGGTGTGACAGAAACACCGAAACCGATGCGTAGTAATGTGCACTTTCCATGGTTTATTGGCTGCGGTCATTCTGGTTAAGAGCCTTCTGCAAGGCTTCCGATCATTCTGAACTATACACGATGAAGGCAGTTCCAGGAAATAAGAGAGCTCACTGATGTAAAGCGAGGGGAACAGAGGGCCGGAAACTGAACTTTACGGCACCCGGAAACTGTGAGCAGGTCCGTCCACTGCAGCATATTAGGGGGAAATACACGTTCCTGCACGAAAACATGTTTCCGGCAATATTGCCCCTGCTCGCAGAAATGTAGGTGTCCATGGTAGGAATATCCCACTCAACCTAAAGGGGTGTACATGTCACGCACAGCTTCCAACGAAGTACCCTGTCAAGGTAAACAAAAACTACATCTGTGGCATGGACCTGCCCTACTGCCTCCGCCCACTTCTACTTTGCAATAATCTTAAGATTATAATCTTATAGTGAGAGCAGGGCGTCCTAATGTGCATATGAGTATATAGGGTGCTACGCTACTTGTAGATGTCCGCATTACTGCTAAATGGGTAATTCATCAGATTCGGAGTGAAACTTTGTGGAAATATTTCAACATCTATTAAATTAGTTCGAAGACTCCACCTTTTCCTTCCACTTCAGCCAATCGCCGAGGATCTCCAGGTTTTGCACATCAAGATACGGAATTATTAAAAGCGTCCGCTCTCCACTTTCGTTTCCAACCCACTGAACTTCATATATACTTCATATACTCGAGTGGACAGTACATGGTTGAATATGTTCAACCGAAACATTCCGAGCCGACCAATAGAAATTCAGCGACAGATGTTTCCATCTCCTATTGGTGTACATCATGAACCTGGACAATTAATTGAATTATCCCATTACGTTCGTAGTTCCCCGTTTTAAAAGTCCTCGTACGATCGGCCGTCGAGGGCCCCATGGGACGCAATACGTATTGTGAATTTGTGGGGACCTACTGGGGTCGAGCCGGTGGGTAATTTACACAGCAGTTAAGAAGTAGGTCACAGCGAGATTATTCAAAACCGCGTTAGTCGGCTTACGGCGAGGCGAGTTGATTTTTCGTGGAACGAGAGAGCATGCGAAATAATGGTTACTAGGTCTTTCTCGATCATAACTATCTGAGGTAAATATCCGTCGAGGTATAATTGATTTACTCAAGACCAATGGAACATAATTTTAAGGTTCTTCTGTAAGATAAAAGAATCGTTGGTAATGCTGTTGGTTTACAGCCAATTTATGGTATATTCCTGCATATGCATGCACGCACACACACACACACAATCGTTCACACTCGTGAAGCTCCCCGTTTCGCGACTCCCGATTGCAAAGTTCACATGCTCACTCTGGCTAGCGTGCCCAGACATGCTTTGTCCTTCTCTCATTGGCTTGTTATTGGTTCATCGATCCGTTCGCTGTAAACTCTGTTCATTGTTAAATGTAAGTTCGCTTTCATGCTGGCTCAGCCAGAATACACGAGATTCCTCCTGCATCATTTCAATGCGTAGTATGGACATTACAGACGGGACGCCAAATTTTGACATCGTCAACAAATAGTAATAACGGGGAAGTGGTTGAGAGTGGAAGATCGTTGATAAATATCAAAAATAGTAGCGGACCAAGAATGGAACCTTGGGGTACCTCATTGAGGCTTGGCCTGCTGGTAATGAAAATACCGTTCACGCGCACTATGTACGGACACTCAACAAGACGTGATCGAAGCCGCTAAGAGAGGTTGCCTTATACCTCATGATGGGAATGCAAGCCGATTAAAACAGCATGGTATATGCGGTCGAGTGTCTTGGCGAAGTCGAGGTATTCGACGTCAACTCCACTGCCCTGATCAACTGCCTTTGTCCACTGTTCATGGTCATCAGCAAGTTTGTGGTACACGGACGTTCCTTGCAATATCCATGTGGCTCCGTGAAGAGGAAATCGGGAGAGGTGAGGTATTTATAAAGCGAGTCGTATACAAGCGCCTCTAAAAATTTTGAGACGCTTGATAACAAAGCAATTGGTCTGTAATCACCGGGACAATTACGCCTACCACCCTTGAAAACGGGTGTGATGCTCGCGAGTTTCCAGCTGCTAGGTACTGTTCCCTGGGAAACGGATTGCGTGAACAGTGAGCTAAGTGGATCAGCAAGCTGTTCAGGCGCTTCACGCAGGCCCTTGGAGATACATTGTCGGGACCAGGAGAACTCTCTCTTAGTTACCTAAGTTTAGCCAACACCGCCGTGGAGGATGTATCCACAGTGTAAGTGCCATCGATTTCAGTGTCAAGATGAACCTGAGGAACTGATGGTGACTGCGCAAAAACTGCTGTAAAACTCAGCGAGGACATCAGCGGCCTCCGTATCAGAGCTAGTAAGGCCTGATGGGCCTAAGAGTTGTGGAACTCCAGCTTTCGCCTTGCGAGTTGATGCTACAAATCGGAAGAGGCTATTTGGGTCAGCGATAAAGCGTTCTGTAAGACGTTGTTGATAATGAAGACGGTCATGTCGAATTAGCGACGTACACCGATTCCTTAAAGGCAGCGTATATTTTTGATCAACTTCAGATCCCGATAATCGATAGCACGTCCAAGCATACGCTTCTTCAGAATGAGTTTAAGTGTACTAGAGCGTAGTTGACTTGGAGGCTTGTTCCGTTTGGAACCTTATAATGGTGCAGTTCGCTTCTCACAGATATCGTCTACACAGTGTAATTCCTCCAGGACTGCGTTTCCAAGTAGCCACGTAGTTTCTCCACATCCATTTTCCGGAAGTTTCTGCGATTATTAGCCGTTGAGCTGACCAGGTTCGTGCTGCAAATGAAGTCGAATAAGACGACCGCATGATCACTTAGTCCGTGTGGTTCGGCGTCCGACCTATACTGCTACCTTGACGAGGTGGTCGGGCTTGTGTGCTGTTTCGATCCGGCGGGCTATGCTGACTAGGACTCCGGTCCTTCCAGGTTCAACCCTGTCAGACAGGCCAAAGGGGAGCAGCCAGACGAAAAGCAGTTACACTCAGGATTGTATGTCGCACTACTGACCGCGTAGGAGTGCTTAGGTAGTGAGGCACGATCCTATGGGCATACAGCAGAACTATTTTTATAGTTGCGGCACTGCTGTCTTCCGTATCAGGAAGAAGGGGGTTAGAAAAGGTACCCTCAAACAAGAGCACTCCGATCGCCCAACGGTTGACCGTGACCGCCGGCGTATTATCCAATACGGTCGAAAAACATCTATCACCCAAAAGCCCGATGTAGCTTTGAGTACATCCACTGCGCGCAGCAGTGCTCAGAATCAGACATCAATGTCTTATTCACTGCGCCCTCGGGCTAGGCAAGCCCCTCACTGCCAAGTGAGTCAGACTTTTGAGTCATTGGCTCCGGGTAGGGTCCATCTAAGAAAACCCGTCTCGCTGGCCACACGTTTGAGTCAGAGACTCGGGGTGGGGTCCCTCAAGTCAACCCCCTTCCGCGGCATAAACGACCGGGAAGTATCAGAAGTTATCGTTCTCCCGACAGTGACATTATTCACTCAAGCACGACCTTCTCCTACTATTTCCCCCTCCGAAGTCTTCTGCCTTCTATATGCCTTCGGGCGATTACTTTTTCCTGATGCCGATACAACCGGTAAACATTAGTGATTCCCTCTTGGAATTTAGTCAGTTCTGATGAAAACTCCTCTCCGCCATCCTTGAAAGAGAAGGAGAGATAAGGTCTGATCCAGGAGTCCTGTTACGCTCCAATAAGTTGAGTTCTAGGGATAATTCTGTTTCCGACGAGGGCCGTCTGGAAACGCAATAACTGACCATTCGGGTCCCGTCGTCCACATGGTCTGGTTGAGGCCAACTGAACTGATCTTCGAAATGTTCAGCCCAACCTGTCAAAGTCGATGCCATTGATTTATGACAAGTTAGCCATCCTTTCCACATATGATCTCACACTAAACCCATGATTAGTACAACCACGGATCGGGGAGAAACGCCTCCTGCTGGTTTCAGATAAAAGGGTTCTTTCCACCTCTTTCGACCGTTCGACCGAACAGTGCTCACGGTCTTTGCGCAAGCTTTTAGTCAGCTTGCGTTTAAGTTCTCGACGGTCGTCGTCATATTCAGAACCAGGTGGGATCGAGCGACGCTTGTTCATGAGGTTTATCGACGTGATGGAAATCCAGTTCTGTCGCAACTGAACAGCTCCTTCGGAACATACCTCTTCACAGCATGTTTTCATAGCTGCGGCGATTTGTTCCCAGTGTTCGTTAGGATCTTTCACCTGACTCGAACTGGGCAACTTGTTCACCAACGCCTTCTGGTAAGCGTTCTTTAAACTCCCCACGCTCGAATGCCAATTAATTACTTTGCATTTACGAGCACACCTCCTCTGAAAAAATGGCAAAACGCAATGGGCACGCACAACAGTATGGTCCGAGTCCGAGTGGTTACCCCAAAAGGCACGACAATCCTTTAACAGAGTGGACGCCGCCTGTAACTGACTGCTATATGATCCAACTGTGTCCACGGCTGAGAAGTACACGAAGTCTCCATACAGCACAGCGTCTCTTTCTTATGGGAGTGGGGCCGCAAAAATAATTAGAGACTGTGGAATGCACACAGCCGCGGCAGTCTGTCGCCACTGGCAGGACATCGTGCCCGCGAGGACCAAACATACCTCCCAGCCGTTACTCGTCCGGAGAAAGACCGCCACGCTGGTTGTTCAAATCGCCCGCTAGTATGATGACGTCTGAATGCTGCTTAGTTTGCTTCAGAAGGTCAACAAGGGCGTCATAGAACACATTCTTGGGAGCATCGGAACAGGTGTTCACTGGAGCGTACGCCGATATGGTGACTAGTCAACACCTTTCTGATTTGCGTCGACAGAATTTTACCCATGTATTGACTCTGACAGCGCACGAGCGACTGCCCATTGGGATCCAGACGAACAGCCATTATCCTGCTCTGAAACTCAGTGCGATTCTCATTCCAGTTTGGCCGCGAGATTCAGCTTCCGTTCCACCAGAAACCCCGAGAGAGAAGCGCTCGGATCGACAGTTATCTAGAGGTGGGTTCAGGTGGATAACGATGCTAGAAGCGTAG
>LOND01001418.1:17870-28012 GCA_014220965.1 Paragonimus kellicotti | reverse complement strand
TATAGGAGCAAGTTGGAAAGCGACAAAAATACGTGAACGAACAGACATTATGAAAAGAAAACCAACCTCTCCAATATGGTCACGAGAATAAACCAGTCCCATGTCGGGGACATCGTTCAACTTCACCTCAATACCGTTCGCGAGTGCGCCGGCTACATTCGTTTCCGATTCGCCCAACAGAGTGAGACTCAGCACTCCCACTGTCTCCGTAGAGCCGTAACCTTCAATGACCTGAATATGTAGAGAGGAAAAAGAAGCACAACAAAATCTGATGCGGCGGGTTCCAGAGGACCAGTTGGAACAAAATGACGTCAAATAAATAACCACATTGCACTTAATTTTACGACAATCTGTTGTGATATGTGGAGGTTAATTGTGTTTGTTTGACTGCAGGTTGTTGATTTGTTGAACCTTGAATACGGAAGTTCGAATGCCGGTCAGTTCTACAGCGTTTTGTGGTGTGTAACATGCGTCGTTTACCTCCATGGACATCTATTCCAAATATCTATGCTATATTCATTATGAATCCTGCCCATTTATATTTTGTTGTGTCAACGACATACCCCATCGGTTTGTAAAAGGACTTCGTTTTTGAACAGTCACATGATAACCTTGCCAGTTTGAGAGGTCAGTCCGCGTTTTTCTGTTGGTCAACTGAACCATGTATCACCTTTAACGGGCGGTTTGCTCCTTGTTAACAGTTCAACGTCTTTCTTTCTGCGCGTCATGTTGGTCTAATGGCTCGACTGTTCTCACTGAGCCATTCAACTTATTGAAAGGCCCTGCTTTCCGGTCCGAGTCTTACCTACGTTATCGTACTTGGATCGCATCGATCACACTGTTTAGCGTTTCACCCACCCACACACATCATTCCGTCCGCTGGTTCTGAGCTGTCAAGTTATAGCCTTCTCCCGGTTTGTATCGCGACGTGGATGTCCCATGCGTATCTACAGTGACAACGGAACCAACTTCCGAGGAGCTGAGCGAGAGATCAGAGAATGCCTTAGGCAATGGAATCAGGAAAAGATTACTCGCACACTGATGGAGCATGGCTGCGACTGGGTATTTTCACCACCAACGGCAAGCCACAGAGGAGGTATCTGGGAACGTCTCATACGTTCCATCCGTCGTATTCTTCTATCGCTAACCGGTGGCCAAATGGTGAATGACGAAACGCTAAGTACCTTATTAACTGAAGTGGAGAAGATACTGAACGGCAGACCGATAACGAAGTTATCTGATGACCCGCAAGACCTTTCTGCGCTAACTCCGAATCATCTACTGATGCTGAGGCCGAACTCGTCAAGCAGTGTGCTCACTACGACCGCCCCAAGTTGACACGAAGATGGAGACAAGCACAACATCTAGCTGACGTTTTCTGGTCGCGATGGATCAAGGAATACGTTCCTGATTTGCAGAAACGGCAGAAGTGGACAACACCAGTTCGAGGTCTTGCTCCTGGAGACCTGGTGCTGGTGGTCAACGAGTCAGTGCCAAGAGGACAGTGGTACATGGGGATAGTTGATCAGTCGATAGTTGGCAAAGACGGAGCGGTGAGGGAAGTTATAGTCAGAACAAACAATGGCAGCCAAAGAAGAGATGTTCGGCAACTATGTCTGCTAGAAGATACGAGTGCAAATTAACTTCCAGACTGGAGCATTGACCTCTAAAGTAAATCGTCTATTACCATCCTACCTAGTCCATTTCCACATTTATTTTATTGTTATTTTCCATTGGGCGGACCCAGGGAGTGCCGAGTCCAGACAGAATCAATGGGAGTTGTGTTCGGATCACTCCAATTGAAAGAGTGGTCGATGACGAAAGAGTGACTGGAGGCTCGAACCACCGAACCTCCATACCCCGCGCATCGACGCTACCGCCCGGCCACCCGTCCACGGTCAGTGGTGTGCACAATGCCAATCCTAACTGCTCCCATACCTATAACCCATTGGTCAAACTGTCGTACTGTAGGTCCTACCTATATATCCCCATGTATTGATTACATTAAATACTGGACGAACATTTCTTACATTATTACACGTAACCCACTCTGCGTAGACACTACGAACTCTCACTTGAACTCGCCTCTTTGTTTATTTTGTACCGCCGCATTGGACTGTTTACGCTACCGTATTATTGGTTATTTGCTGACGGTTAAATTCCGTGCACAGAGTTCACTTGGTTGTAAGTTGTGTAATTTGCTAACCGTTGCTTATTTATGTACAGAACCAGTTTTATCCGAGTAAACCTGTCCTGAATCAAGAGGTTTACAGCTGCCTCGATAGACTGAGTATAGCCGAGAATCCTGACAGATTCTACATCCAAGGTCCGACAAACTATTTTAGTACACAGCTTCCTGTTATTCTGAAATGCGATTGAACTAAAGATAATCTCAAGTTCGTCTTGACACTGAACTAAGCCCAATCTTCACAGCCTGTTTTGTTGTTGAGTGAATAAATCACCAAACAACGTGTTGATGTAAAACCATTCGTAGTATGGTTTCAGGCTCGCGGTCAGTGATTGCAAAATCAAGATGAGGCCTAATAGGCAAGTAGGAAATGGGTTAGCAAAAAATCCAAAAATGATGCAGGACATTCAAAATTGTTTTTCAAAAGAGTAAGTGATTTTCGGACATACATCGTCATACATCTATTACTCAACACGATAAAACGATCCTCTGTCCATGAGTAGGTTTGCAACAAACTAAGATGGGGAGCAATTATTTCGAAGAAAATAAAAGTAACTAACCGGACAACTCAAAGCAGCCCTGAAAAATTTGGAGACTTCAGAATCCAACGGGGCGCCTCCGGAAATAATCACACAAATTTGACCGCCTAACATTTTGCGGAACTTCTTGAAGAATAAACAATCTGCCACACTTGAATGATCAAACTTTCCTCTGAAAAATGAATGAAAACGATCAAATTAGGGAGCAAGAATAGTAACGAAGCAGCATGATCTTCTGAATTTTCGTTGGGTCAACACAGTCAATGGAATACTTCGTAACAACACGCGGAACACGATAAGCACGCCTCCCGTCAAGAAAGAATCATTGCTAAGGCAACAAACAGCAGGCTGGAAAAATTAATTTCAGGAGATACACAACCGAACATCAAGTTGGAAAGCGACAAAAATACGTGAACGAACAGACATTATGAAAAGAAAACCAACCTCTCCAATATGGTCACGAGAATAAACCAGTCCCATGTCGGGGACATCGTTCAACTTCACCTCAATACCGTTCGCGAGTGCGCCGGCTACATTCGTTTCCGATTCGCCCAACAGAGTGAGACTCAGCACTCCCACTGTCTCCGTAGAGCCGTAACCTTCAATGACCTGAATATGTAGAGAGGAAAAAGAAGCACAACAAAATCTGATGCGGCGGGTTCCAGAGGACCAGTTGGAACAAAATGACGTCAAATAAATAACCACATTGCACTTAATTTTACGACAATCTGTTGTGATATGTGGAGGTTAATTGTGTTTGTTTGACTGCAGGTTGTTGATTTGTTGAACCTTGAATACGGAAGTTCGAATGCCGGTCAGTTCTACAGCGTTTTGTGGTGTGTAACATGCGTCGTTTACCTCCATGGACATCTATTCCAAATATCTATGCTATATTCACTATGAATCCTGCCCATTTATATTTTGTTGTGTCAACGACATACCCCATCGGTTGTAAAAGGACTTCGTTTTTGAACAGTCACATGATAACCTTGCCAGTTTGAGAGGTCAGTCCGCGTTTTTCTGTTGGTCAACTGAACCATGTATCACCTTTAACGGGCGGTTTGCTCCTTGTTAACAGTTCAACGTCTTTCTTTCTGCGCGTCATGTTGGTCTAATGGCTCGACTGTTCTCACTGAGCCATTCAACTTATTGAAAGGCCCTGCTTTCCGGTCCGAGTCTTACCTACGTTATCGTACTTGGATCGCATCGATCACACTGTTTAGCGTTTCACCCACCCACACACATCATTCCGTCCGCTGGTTCTGAGCTGTCAAGTATACTACAGAGAAACAAAGCTGAGGTTTATGTTCTCAATCTTGTTTTATCCAATGTCTCAATAGATCGGTTGTTTGTGATGCTGTCTCCGACTCTTGACGTCTGAACAGGCTGTTTACCCGACGGCAGTTCCAACTGTTTGGTGTCCACCAAACATTCTATCGACCAGATAAACGGACTAGGCAGTGAAACATGTCCTCATCTGCTCAAGTTACCCAACGGAATGGTCAGGGTCCTCATGTCTCTCGGTCATGACGCTGTTTGACAACACCGCACTTTTAAGCAACTGTTGGTGATCTTAACAAATACTCATCAATGTGACAGACACTCACTTGGCACACGTAGTGCATGAGCCAAACATTGCAGGCTATACATCTGTTATTTGGAGAACTGATCGCGGATCCCGGATTCCCCGAAATATGTGATGGTGGACTGTCGCGTTGCTTACGCGACCATCCCGCTTACTGTGGGATAATTGGCACAGATTATTCAGAATTCAACCCAAAAGTATTCGTTTCATGTGTATGCATACTTTATCACATTGGTATTTGACAATGGTGGCGCGCCCGTGCCCAACTGTCGACCATTAGCATTTTATTGGAAGGACATGACACAGGACCTGGCTCTACCATTGACTGGTAATTCGTACAGATATATCCAACAGAGTAAAACAGCAAATCGTTGGGTGTGTGTGAATAATTCAACTTTGTAATTGGAAAAAGCACAGCAAGATCCGACCAACTGGATGTTCAAGTATTGTTTTAGAAGATTTCGATCAGTACACTTCAACACCTCCGTTTTATACACTAACGCGACTAGCAAAACACGCAGTGAACACTAGGCGAGCTTTTTTTTTTAGTTCGTTTTCATCTCATTAAGGGGAAATTTTGTCAAGGTCTTCGGTGCTCGGAAAAGGTGAGTTTATGTACTCAACATCATGCAGCAAATAAGCCGTCAGTTGGATTACGACACCTGGTTCAAGTAGGAAGCGGGAATAAGTCAAAATACAGTTAAGGTCCAGAAGTATAGTTTGGGAGTGTGCAAAATCGAACTGAATGGATAAAATTAGATAACTTCAGGTGCAGCTGCGGGTAAACCTTAACGTTATTGAGTGCATGATTGTTGTTCTGTAAGTGGGAAGAAACAGATAACCCACGTAGACAGAATAGTTAGTAGCAAACAACAATATTATCAGTTTGTCAGCTTTCTTGTTGAACCAGGCACAGCGGTGCTAATGAGATATATTTCAACTTTGAGTTATCTGTGTGTCGTTTCTGTGCGTTAGGATACCACTTTTTATGCGGTTCAATGTCAGGTTAAGAGAACACAATGGACTTCTCTAGCACCGTTCTACTACAGTCTCCAGAGTCGTCAATGACAAGTGGTTCCTATCATTCTATTAAGTCACAGAGTGGAGAAGGATACGCTCTCCGAGGGCTCATACCAACAGAACTTCCAACTGAGTCATCAACTTATTCAATGCACTTGAGTCATGAATGTGTTCGCTAAAATGGGCGTGCGTTTGTTCAGTCCGAATCGTACCTGGGAATATGGAAGAATACCAGTGGAACCTATTCAATAGTCTGAAAGTTAAAACGAAATAGACAAAAAACGATATCGAAACAGTTTGAAGTGGAAAGGTACAGTTCAGGTAAGCAACTGGTCGTGATCGACAGAACGGACACCAGAAAAATAAACGACGGGGCATTCGATTGCACACACCAAACACCAGCATATTATTATTTACCCGTAAACACATCACCTCATCTCTTCAGCATGAAATTCTTATTTTCTACATTCGCCTACTGCGTGGATCCAATAGGCAGTGATTGATTACATTCTGTTCAGTTCACCTGTTGGTCAACTAATAAAGGCATCATATTTGCATCACTTACTGATCGGCTTACTACCAGTTCCCCTCTTCTCTAGTTGATTACCTGTCTCGTTTCCTCGTGAGGAAAGAATCAAATATTCAGACATGCCGCAAACATTTCTGGAGCCAAATGAGCATGGAAGGTCACACAAGCTCTTGCAGTTTTGTCTGCAAGTGAACGATCGTTTATCAATTCAGTTATTATTTTGTGTCAGTAACTAACGTGAACGAACGGAATGTCACTCAAAGAAAAAGACTTTTAAGACCATTTTAAAGTTATTCAAATCATACAGAGACAGTGGTCTGTACAAAATCTAACGTAGCACTGTACAGAGAAATGATTCGTCTCCAATACACGCGTATAAAGTAGACATCACTTGGAGGTAACTGAGCAGGTACACGTTCAGCACTATTGTAAGCGAATACAGACAAAAGCAGCTTTCATACCCGACACACGTCTGTAATGACTGACACCAAACAGTTCTGATATGACTCGGTAACTACTGCGCAGCGTTTTGAATAAAGGCACTAAAAGTCACCTTGTGGTACCAAATCTAGCTAATGGAGGCAGTGTTGCTAGACCCAGAAATGACAAATGCTTTCAAAATACAATGTACCAGCAGTTTTGTCGATAGTCAGCAAAGCATACTAGTAGACACTAGGATTGCTACTCTTGGAGACCTTAGGGCTATAACCACTATGTTCATATTAGTCTTATCTTAAGCTTGTTTGCATGTAGTCACCGGTAGTATTCCGTTCAGTTCACTTGTTGGTAGATTTGCCTAGACATGAAGTTTACATAATTACCAGCCTGTTCCTCTTCCACTTGCCTGTCTAACTTGTTTCTTCGTGGATCGAAAAATGACAAATCCACACATGCTCCGGAGATGAGAGACCGCTGGATATTGCAAAAGCTCTATTCTGTTTGCACATACCTGAACGCTTGTCCATGGCACTATCACATTACGTGTATGTAACTGATGAGAATAAACGAAACGCAGGCCTTACACAACAATTTTGGGCTATTGCAATTCTAGTGATCGTCTAAATCAATGTGATCAGTTCCAAACAATTAGGCTATGCAAACGGTTTTCTCTTCTGGCAAATGGAGTCCTTCTAACTCTGATGGTACATGGCTTTATCCATAAGCACGAAAACTATACACACAAATATAGTTCATCTGTAACAATATGGTCCGTACCGGCCAAACAACTCACTCAGCGCTTTCTGTGCATAAATGGAACAAATGTACTGAAATGGATGCTTTAGCCAAAGAGACCTCCTTTTCCATGTAACAACCTATCAAACACGAAGTAGGTTCGATCACAATGTTCTGTTCTCAAGAGGATATACGTATTTTGAAAAAAGCAACTACTAGGTCAATTCTCTTCATACCTAAGAAATATAGTACGGCATGTGTTTGCAAGGTTACCAACCACACGAGACACATTCCCCGGCCCAAGATCAACCACGACAGATTGAGCAAGCAATCATTTCAGAGACAGCATACTGACTCAAGTCAAGCTGAGTAGTAGGTTTACTGGTATACCACTAAAAAAGAAATCGAAAAACTGGTCAGCGGATAGTATGAAAGTATCATAATTCATATATTATATATATATATATATACCATACTACTTCAGACGACGGTTTATCCGTTAAGGCAATTAAAGACGCTGAAGTACGTGTACTGAAGCTTGTGCAGCGGGAGTGTTTTCACATAGATCTACGCCGTTTTAACTGCAGCAGCCCACGGCAGGCTATCCGTTCGCTGAAGTCGGATTCCAGCCCACTGAGGTCACTAAACCCATTTCTTCATGATGGGGAACGTTGAGTACCTTATTAACTGAAGTGGAGAAGATACTGAACGGCAGACCGATAACGAAGTTATCTGATGACCCGCAAGACCTTTCTGCGCTAACTCCGAATCATCTACTGATGCTGAGGCCGAACTCGTCAAGCAGTGTGCTCACTACGACCGCCCCAAGTTGACACGAAGATGGAGACAAGCACAACATCTAGCTGACGTTTTCTGGTCGCGATGGATCAAGGAATACGTTCCTGATTTGCAGAAACGGCAGAAGTGGACAACGCAAGTTCGAGATCTTGCTCCTGGAGACCTGGCGCTGGTAACCGAGTCAGTGCCAAGAGGACAGTGGTACATGGGGATAGTTGATCAGTCGATAGTTGGCAAAGACGGAGCGGTGAGGGAAGTTATAGTCAGAACAAACAATGGCAGCCAAAGAAGAGATGTTCGGCAACTATGTCTGCTAGAAGATACGAGTGCAAATTAACTTCCAGACTGGAGCATTGACCTCTAAAGTAAATCGTCTATTACCATCCTACCTAGTCCATTTCCACATTTATTTTATTGTTATTTTCCATTGGGCGGACCCAGGGAGTGCCGAGTCCAGACAGAATCAATGGGAGTTGTGTTCGGATCACTCCAATTGAAAGAGTGGTCGATGACGAAAGAGTGACTGGAGGTTCGAAACACCGAACCTCCATACCCCGCGCATCGGCGCTACCGCCCGCCGCCCTTCCACGGTCAGTAGTGTGCACAATGCTAATCCTAACTGCCCTCATACCTATAACCCATTGGTCAAACTGTCGTACTGTAGGTCCTACCATATATATCCCCATGTATTGATTACATTAAATACTGGACGAACATTTCTTACATTATTACACGTAACCACTCTGCGTAGACACTACGAACTCTCACTTGAACTCGCCCTTTTTTATTTTGTACCGCCGCATTGGACTGTTTACGCTACCGTATTATTGGTTATTTGCTGACGGTTAAATTCCGTGCACAGAGTTCACTTGGTTGTAAGTTGTGTAATTTGCTAACCGTTGCTTATTTATGTACAGAACCAGTTTTATCCGAGTAAACCTTCAACATTCTGTCTTGTTCTGCCCTGAATCAAGAGGTTTACAGCTGCCCCGATAGACTGCGTATAGCCGAGAATCCTGACAGATTCTACATCCAAGGTCCAACAAAAACTATTTTAGTACACAGCTTCCTGTTATTCTGAAATGCGATTGAACTGAAGATAATCTCAAGTTCGTCTTGACACTGAACTAAGCCCAATCTTCACAGCCTGTTTTTGTTGTGAGTGAATAAATCACCAAACAACGTGTTGATGTAAAACCATTCGTAGTATGGTTTCAGGCTCGCGGTCAGTGATTGCAAAATCAAGATGAGGCCTAATAGGCAAGTAGGAAATGGGTTAGCAAAAAATCCAAAAATGATGCAGGACATTCAAAATTGTTTTTCAAAAGAGTAAGTGATTTTCGGACATACATCGTCATACATCTATTACTCAACACGATAAAACGATCCTCTGTCCATGAGTAGGTTTGCAACAAACTAAGATGGGGAGCAATTATTTCGAAGAAAATAAAAGTAACTAACCGGACAACTCAAAGCAGCCCTGAAAAATTTGGAGACTTCAGAATCCAACGGGGCGCCTCCGGAAATAATCACACAAATTTGACCGCCTAACATTTTGCGGAACTTCTTGAAGAATAAACAATCTGCCACACTTGAATGATCAAACTTTCCTCTGAAAAATGAATGAAAACGATCAAATTAGGGAGCAAGAATAGTAACGAAGCAGCATGATCTTCTGAATTTTCGTTGGGTCAACACAGTCAATGGAATACTTCGTAACAACACGCGGAACACGATAAGCACGCCTCCCGTCAAGAAAGAATCATTGCTAAGGCAACAAACAGCAGGCTGGAAAAATTAATTTCAGGAGATACACAACCGAACAATCGGGTGACAAAAAAAGCAATTTTGTCCGTAAATTTCATTGAACCCAAATAGTGTGCTTTATTGTATGAAACGGTTAATTCAGATTTGGTGACAATAGTTGAGATGCACACAGTTTCAAGCGATATGCACGAGAGAAACTGGTATTGTACTTAAAACAGAATTGGACTCCAACGTTGAATAAGACACAATGGAAATCGGATTATCAAAAAGTACAGAGGGTCGCAACACGAACTGGTCGGTCGATCGAACATAACTGATCTACATTCAGCTACAACCTATATATTTTCCCAAGAAACTAAGCCGGCCAAATAAAATATAACCCATGAATATCGTTTGTGGAACAATAATGCAGTTTCGCAACAATAGCGTTAGTGGCCTCAACCCTGCGTCATTTCTGACAATGCGCCTAACTAGAGAGGAACATCACCCTTGTAGCAAAGACATAAAAGACCGGTGGAACTTAACCAAACGAAGCCCTGATAT
>LOND01001416.1:43660-63315 GCA_014220965.1 Paragonimus kellicotti | reverse complement strand
CGCATGTGACGGATATCATCATTAGAGTCTTTACCCATAGACATGGTTCACGACTTCCTTATTGATTACATACATTCCGTTTGTTTTGAGGGTGGTTAGAAGGTTCGTTGGCTTATGGAAGACGGGTGATGTAGGGGATGACGTGTGACTATTTGCAGCACAACACAATGTATTAGACGAGCGTGTGTGAAAGTACCTCTAGTATCAAACATCCGATTTTCCTAAGAAGTGCAGGTCTTGGAAATTCTGGAAATAATGGAAAGCCTCCGAGTATCGCCAATCTCCACTTTAAATTGGACCAGCAACGTTACATGATGTTCTGAATGTCACGCAACAGGTGAAATTTTTAGATCTCTCAACATCAGTTTACATTCTATGCAAATCTGTTCCCACCGTTACCAATACTTTTTGCATTATTACTCCACACTTTACGGTTCGAAGGAATTGGTGTACAATGTGTACAGTTTATGGCACCTGCCTACGATATATGCTTCTTGATTGCCTTCTCTTATTCATCGGATAACTCCACTTTGCAACTTGACGCTAATGGCAACCCACCGTCTGAATTGGAATCCACGTCATGGAGAGCCTCGTAATAATAAGGCTAAGTAGTTCTGGGAACAGTATAGAAAGATATTGAATGAGCAATACCTGGACTTCTGTTTACAGAACCCCAGGGTGCAATCTGGATCGTTGTTCACGGACAGGTAACCGGATACGTTACCAGCCATGGTGGCGAGGATCATATTCTCCTTATTCATGTAACTACAAGGTGTAATGTAGTAATTGTAACCCACGACAACGGGCAACGATTTTGTAACGCAGCGTTTGGCCGTTTTCCTTAGGATGCGCATGTGATCGCAGAGCCTGTGCATACACATTTCGCACAACTGACGATAGACACACAGAGTTCACACCGACAAACCAACGCTGTGATACACTCTCATACTCATTTGTGTCTAGCAAATAAATAATGACAAACACCTGAAGCGAGGTACCAGTTGGGAGGAAATTTTGAAATCGAACGATAAAGGGTTACATATTCACAGTATACGTATGAAAAACGACAATAATCAAATAAGTGTTCCATATCAGGGTTAATTAAATACTGATGAGTAGTCCGGGATTTGGTTAATTTCAAGTTGAACATCACCCACAATTGATCGCAGCTGTCACATTCCCAGCGACTACAACCTTTCAGTAACCATGATATTACTAAGTAATTTTGAAAACACAATAAATCGATTATCCATCATCACGGCACATGTCTAGGATCAGCGGTTACACGAAACAACGGAACGGAAGAGGGTCGGAAACATACCGCGGGCTCGATCGAACGAGAATTAAATTGACTACCAAAAGTTGCAACTTAAGTTCAACAAAACAAAAAACACCGATTGCAGTTTCCGAATTAGCAGACCACAATGCGGAATATTTTCTCGGAGCACATGTCATATACTAACAAGGTTGGTTGTGCGTTTATTGTTACGAACTATTCATTAACTGCTGAAGTGGGGACAATCACACGTCACCTGGTCCCCACTAGTGTCCCCACTCCGTGCCACTAGAGAGGTCACGTATTAAACCTTCGCAGTACTCATACAAACACTCTCGGGAGAGGCTACAGTAACAGGGCCGATACGATGAGGTAGTAGCTGACCTCATTTTTCGATAAGGTTTCATTACCTCATTGCTGATAATCCTTCTAGGATTGATTCTCTTAAGTGTTAGTGCAACTTGCTGTTGTATGTGGCAACCAGCTTCATCATCACCCTGGTAATCATGCTTGGGTAGTTCCTTATTATATATATATATATATCAGAATGGCACGTACCGTCTGCTCTTCGCCAAAGGGTGGTGGAGCAGCACAAGATGCACCCAACACACATCGAACGCACTCGATCCAAATACGATCAACATCCATCGTAGGCAGACAGTCCGTCGTGATTGTAGTGCAATCTGCGCGAACAGTGAGACACGCGTAGTGACCACTTAGCAGACGCAGCCAATGAACAAGTGCGACCAGTAGTTGATAGCTGTTATGCGATAAGACGGACTTGTCGAGTTGCAATGTGGGAACTAAGTGATTAGAATGAGAGTATCGTACATTTACCATACAAACAGTTCAGGATATTTGTCAGCAGCATCAAAATAAATAGAGGGATAAAGCAAACACACTGACAAAAAACAGATGCGAGACGAACGCTCTCAGTCGATTGCCTTAACAATATACGTCTGCGATAGTTTTTGAGCAAATAATCATGCCGGCATTTAGTGACTACGGCAACTGCGTAGTAGAGGGCAGAAGAAATTTAACAGAAATGTTGTACAATGTTACTGACGGTCTGTAGGTGGTGGTATTGCACAACGGAAAAATGTCCAGTCCATCTTATGTTCTTATTTGTACACAGAACTTTGCACGCTACTCGTAGAGAATCGCAGCAGTCACCCGTGATGTCTTCGTTGCACAATACGTGAAATAGAGATCAACATTAAAGGTCACAGAAAGGATGATAGTATTGAGAAGCTCATTAATGGTTTCGTGTGTGGAAGGGACATGCTTCATAAACTCCAATCTGCTTAAAATGGAATAAGTTCTAGCATTCATTCAAATTTGGCGATATACCAGCAACTCTCGCTTATGTATAAGACGAGGAACCAGATTCGGAGATTAGTGTGTGTACACCGAGATAAATGCCATGAGGACGCGCGAGCCAGCAAACCAGACTTAGCGGTGTTGTGAAGAAAAACTCAATCAACCATCAGTCATGCTATGTCCATCCCATGTTCCTACGAGAGCATCACAGCCGTGCTAGTATGACGGCAAAACAGACCGTCTTTCAGTGCCGGTGGCTGCTGATACGGTGGGAAAGTCAGGGGGAAATGAAACAGACGGGAGTTGAAAAATCGATCGACGCCTCCGTCAGCGAAGATGGTGGCGACAAATCGCTAACGGGGCCACGAGTGCACACTTGAATATGTGACGGCAGAACAGAACTACTTTCACCGACAGAACGGACAGTGCAGATGACAACAAAACGGGGAGTGCAATGACGAAAACTCTCGTTCCCAACAACATGATGGCTAAGACCGAAGGTGACAGTTGAATGGAGGGGGCCGTTATAAAAAGACGTAAACACAACACTGCAGCCAGTGTCAATCACTCCTGATCAAGGCTTACAACATTACCAGTCAACTACCGCACGATTTTCCCTGGACCTTAGCCTGGATGACGGAAACGTCCCGCTGAAGAAAACTCTGAAGCCAGTGTTTCCATGCCTCAAACAACGGTCATATGGATCAACAGTCTGTCGTTTTTAGCGCGGTGCAACATACAAAAACAGAGTAAGAGGTGGTGGATCATGGACGGATATACATAAAACGGGTCTGAACGGTTGAAGATTGCGAACAGAAAACAGTATGCTCAATGGTTGATAGCATGTGCGCCCCGAAGACAGGATACAAAACCCATCGTTCCGGTCACATACCGGCAATTTTTCGGTGACACCGGTGAACGAAAAAAGACAACCTGTGAACATATTCAGAGTAGATAGGTCGCGCTTCACAACTGTACAGGAAGACAACTCGTACAGTTGCAACATATACTCAAACTTTCACATAGAGGGCAAAGTCGCAATGATTTTACACATGGTGTAAATCTGTCAACGTCACCGAGGTTTTAGCCACATGGTTTGTGGCCTTCATCAGAGAGTTCACCGGCGCTGGAATAGCTCCCAAGGTAACGCAACGTCCTGACCATAACGGACAACGAATGCGGACACGGTTTTTATCGACATCCGACCATTCGTTAGTGTAAGAGATACACCAAACTATCGGACTGAACCTGCTAATATGTTAATGATGCATTAAGCCGCCCGCAAATTACTATAGATAAAATCAATAATGTCTGCAGAGGTGAACCCGAGGTTTGGAACCCAAAAATACACTTACACCTCCACGTTCATACTGGAAGACTGAGTAACTCGTTCGTCATCATCATTACCATAATCATCAAAGATATTAATGGATCAGTTCTCATTGATGCCTAACTGCCATACAACCATGAAGAAAAAACAAACCCTGGATTAAAAAAAATAATGGGAGGGGATGAGACCTAACTACGAAGAGCAGCTACGTCTATATTCAGGACACCCAATATCAACAATGTGCCTACCCCTTACAAGCAAACCGAGCTATGAGTGAAACTAAGGCGACATTAACAAGACAGCTTCCTTAGTTTTCTCCGCTCGCGTCAGTGAATGCACATCGTTCACAGACAACTCGGACAAAAGAAGGTAACACACAAATCACTGAGCCCGGCTGGCTGCAACCACTTAAAGTTTCCAGCACTAACTCTGTGAGTTGAGAGGATCCTAGGCTAGAAAACAAAACTGACCTATTGTGGTTAACCTCTTGCTGAATGACTTCATTTCTCCATGCCGGGTCACCATCAGTCCATCTAGCACCTTACGCCAGTATGCTGCAACAACTTCAGTACACAGCCCAATCATCTAAACCATTCATCTAATAGTTTGAAAATGGATAATTAAACTGTTATTGGCGTAAGAGCCGATGACAGATTTATTTGAAAACAACTACAAGATCTACAAACACATTCGACACAGTTGAAATATAGTTAGTGTAATGGGATCTTCGAAAGGAAAAAACAGATGTAGACTATAATATATGGCGTTTCTCAAATATCAACGGGGTTTAGTCTGGTATTCGAAAATCTGGCAGTCAAGTCGTAATTGATGGGATATCAGTTGCTCGTCCCGACTGACCATATACAGCGAACTTGAGTGGTAGCGGTTCGCTCACAGAGTGAAGAGACGAGGAATCACAATGCAACACTAACCATATCAATTTTCAAGACGTACGGTGGGACGCGCCCTACGATTCCAGCAAACGAAGATACATATGCATATTTGAAATTAAAGAAACTGACCACCTAGTCATAGTTGTGTCATTTCACAAATTTGTCCACACCGGGAAGATTTGTTTGAATTAACGGGGAAGATATGAGCACGCGTCGTGGAACGTAAGGCTATAACTAAATTCGGTTCAACAGCCGAAATTTAATTCGTAACCGTAGAAAGTGCATGGTTGTTCAGTAAACTGAACAACGGCACACAGCTCACCATAATCCAGTCGCTTCAGCTCCATGGTCGGAGACTGAAAGAAGCACGCAAACACGTGTTGGGTAAGTTCCAACGCCTTTCGATTCCCGCCGTACGCATTACCCTCACTGAGTTTGTACCGATGCAGTTGAGCTGTAAACAAAGAACATGAAAAAATAGTACGGTCAGACGAATATCACATACACACGCAAATAATAATACTAAACCTAGAAAACGAACTTCATTAGAACAAAGGGAAACGAAAACTGGCAAACAAGACTAATTAGCGAGGCTATCAAACGTTGATGTAGGTGCGTAATTGTCTGTGGTACGTTGCTCGGGCAAGTGATGGCTTTAACTAGCAATAAAAGTGATCGCGAAGTCTGCAACCAGGTCGCCAATAACTATTTACCATAGTCATTGAGACGACCAAGGTCTCCAATGATACAAGGCCATGTCACACACCGATAACATTGCGGTCGTCTCTAGCCGTTGACAGCATTGGTGAATAATGCCAGGAATAGCCAACATATGGAGTATAGAGCTTGCAGACCAGGTCTCTGCCAGTTATCCTTTCAAAGAAAGTGATAAAAGGCTGAAATCAGACAGACACAGAATCTTGACCGGCCAAACTACCTACATAACCTCAAAAGGGTCACTAATGTTGACTGTTGCTGCTATACTGATTGATACAGATACATATAACGACAAGAAATTGAGAATCCCCTCAATGGATGCATGGAGACTGCAGAGAAAAACAAACATCGAAAGGCATTAAGTTTGGGGGGGGGGTCGTCATCTTTTACAGAAAAAGATAGTAACACAGGTGCAAGCCATACAGACAACAGAAAAATGACACGAAGCTGTGCATTGAGTCCAAGCCAGTGTAATTATCCCAACTGCATTGAAGTGAGCAGTAATGTTGCATATGTTGCTCGTTCTCCATTGTATCAGGTCAAAGAAACAGCATTGAGCACTGAAACGACTTTCGAGGAAACATACGGACAGAAAGTAAATAAGTTTAACGAACTACGCGTCGATCTTGAAAATTCCTCTAGAGACCTGATTCACTATCAGCACTTTCCGCTTTGAATCGTATCCGTGGGTATTACGGTTCGGGCTGCAGTTGGCTCAGACAATGGTGCACAATGTAACACAGTAGTATTTAAACGCAAATGTATAGAAAAGAAAACAGGCAAACAAGCAAAAACGAATGGGTTTAATGAAAAAGAAAAGTCAACAAGTTTGTTGTTACACGCTCGCCACTGACTACGACGCACTGCCATGTGAGAGAGTGTTTCCAACCACTGGTATGGATGGTCGCGAACTCCACAATCAGATAGACAGCACTTACCAACCTTGCTCGGCGAAACGGTCAAGACTTTCATAGCTCGTGATCACGTCATCACCTGGTCATCAGGCAGTTTCGTCAACCATCAACAGCTACACTGAAAAATGCGCAGTGCGGCGGACGTTCCGTCGATATATATATATATATATATATATATATATATATATATATATATATAGCTTTTTTGTGTAGCAGACTCGCAAGTTTCGGACGTCAACCAGTAATGGTAGCAGGACTAAGTCTTGGTGCACAACAAGTCTCATGTACGAAGCAGGGCCGGACAGTCATGTGCAGTTTTCACGCAGTTTCATTTTGTTCGGATCGGTCTCACAGTTAAAACTTCGCTAGTTATATCAATTTCAAAAACAAAAATCAATGCACTGATAGTACTAACGACATTAGCACAAAGTATATTAAATACATTAATACGGCACTCATACTTACGATCGCCCATCGGAGTGCTAATGCTTAGATATCTTCCTATCAGGTTGGCCAGGAACGGGGAAACGAACTATGTAAGAAGGAATACAAAAGAAAGTGGTATTTACTTGGGTAAACGTAATTTTAGAAAGAACTAGCCATAAGTTGAAACTAACATCATGATCAACATTGACAGAAACAAGATGGCATTTGACATTAAGGCGATAGAAAGAATATTCCTAAGATGAAGATTGAAAGAGGGATGGGCATTTCGACATCAAATGTCCAGATTCAAACATAAGGGTTTCGTTAATCAGGTCAATATTCTGAGGTTCCATTGATCCTGGAGAATGTCGGATCCAATCCCACGGATTATACAGTAACAGGCAGATAGGTACAGAGAAAGTCATTTGTCAGACACTACTGTTCTGGATGACGGCTTTCGTAGCCTCGGGCAGGGATGGCGTGGGGAACGATTCAATCAGTCGGTGATAAGTTTTAAAAAAAAACGAACTCACGCGACATCCTGTTCAAATGAGGATATTGTGAATTGTAAAATTAATATTTAAGGAACTAATTTTTAATGTTTTTACTGTCACTAATATGGGTGGCAACTGGTTTTACAAGAGTTGCTGAGATTGCCAAAAAAGTCGAGTACATCCCAATATCATCAAAATCATTTTGAAGAAGATATAATTTGATCTTTCAGAAACTATAGTACAGTTCTGTAGAAACATTAAAATGAACTGCAGTATATGAAGGCGTAATGTGTTTTGTTGGTATTCGCATATACCGCCTCTCTTATGCAAACCCTGATGACAGGGAGTCTACCAAGTGTTCAGCGTAAACCATACCAATACTATTTATCAACTAACAATGTGCCGCTTGATAACAAATAGTAGGGGATTTTGGTAGACACAAATCGAAAGTCCATCACAGTTAGTCCCGGCCGCCTTCGCACTCACATAAACTTTTCTGTCAGCCTCTATCGAAAAGAACCATTAGACTTGGGTTCGCTCCTGTCAAAGCACATCACAATTGCACACCCTTGGCAAGACCGGTAGTCGTACTCCGGTAACGTCCTTGTGAGGCAACCGTGTGGACCATTGCGTCAGACCTCATACTGGATACAACTGAAGTGTCATATGCGAACGCTCATCCATCCACATTCGTTTGTGAGTAATGTTCATGTTGTTCGATAGCTCAGATAGGGAGCACGGTAGCTATCTCGTTAACTCCAATCGACGGCCCCACGATTAACACTTCTTATCAAGTAGAAATCTCAGAAATCACTAAAAGCGCTGCTGAATAATGCTTAGAGTATTGATGAATAATAGGGGATTTTGGTTGGTGTAAACTGAACATCACTCTTACAGTTGGTCGTGGTTTTCTTTCGCAGTCGCATTGGATTTTCAACCAAGCTTCGCTCGAAAAGCACTAGATTTGAATTTCGCTTCGGTTAGAGTCAGTCAATAGTGCATGTGTAGAACAGCATTTCCAACCATCCATTCGAAAGACCACAAGGTCCCCAATTGGGCAGACGATACTCACTTACGTCGCTCAAAAGAATAGTCACGATTTTAATATTTCGTTGCCAGAGCGCCGTTTCATCACCCCCGCGCTTCTGCCTGACTGTTGGTGGTCTCTAAATAAAGCCCACTACAGCAAACGCTCAGGTGACACTTGAACCGAGCCATCGCACATTGTACAACTTAACTGAACGCTTACTCCGAGCCGCCTTCTGAATTACGCACTGGCGAACTATCGTGTTACTGACGCGATCACCCAACTTGATATGAGCTAATTGGCGGATACAGCGACGGTCAAACACAAGTCAACTGATATCTACATCCGAGACAGGCAACGTTTCTAAGTCATAGTGAAAAGTAGATCGCATAAACGTAATATATACCCTTCATTTCAGCGACACCCGTAAGATCGGTTCAATATTGCAGATTGCGCAAATTGATAAATGCAACATGTCTTCCCGGCTCTCGCTGATACTTCATCAGTAATATTACAAACTGACAAGAAGGTACTTTCCACAAACGTGAAGCACCCATACAGTCTCAAGTGGAAACAAAAGTGCCCACATCATAGGTGCAACACGCATTCCGTACACAATAACCCGGCTAATCACCTTGTTTCGTGTGGCCTGTACGTCTCTGGCATGCCAAATAGAACAATACTACGATACACTGCGCGTAAGTCAGCTTGGTGTAAGGAAAAACCTCGATACCAAGTTCATTGGATTGCTCAGACGCGCCTTCTAGAATACTATTCGTGGAAAAATTGGGCAGGAAGGGAGGGATCATCCACTCCTAGCGAGCATCACTAGGACTGGTTAACATCCTCAGACAGCTTTTCTTAAACGCTTGCCCTACTTCAAAATGAGCATACAATGTTCCTAACAGAATCGTGCGACAAAATACAGAAGAACTAACAGGAGAACAGCGTTGCTTACTCGTCTAAAACCATCATTCAAGAGTTCCCGGGGAAGCCGACAGATAAAATGCCACCAGGCCAGGAGACGCACTTCGGCATGTTCGAGAGAGCACGGAAACACTCGCAGTAGATCAAACAACTGATACATCATGCTTGCACGACCTGAAAAACGAAGAGGAAAACTTCGGATGAAGATGAGCAATGCACGTAAACGAATCAGATTACCACCGAAAACGATCAACAGTGTGGACACCACTTACGTTCCGAAGGCACCTCGAAACAGTGCCACATGTCTACTAACTTGACGAGCACCCTGAGGGCGAAGATGGCCGGCTGCATATTTTGTACGTTCTCCTTTCCTTCGCCATCGCAACCCGAAACGATGTCCACAGATACCGGTAATCGTATGCCTTCCATCAGGATCTTCAGAATCAACTGAAATGTCTGCTCTTCCATGGTCAGCTGATGATCGAAACATAAAACACATGAAAAGTTCAGATACTAAACTGAGCATAGTTGACACAAAGACTGCATACTAGCTATATCCAGGTACAATAGAAAGTGAAGATATGTTGGTTACTAGTATAAACCAAATAAACATAGGATCAACAACGAAAACGGATGACAAGTTTCAGAGTAGTGATTAGGGTTTCCAGCATCCATCTGCATAAGTTTTGCTTTTAGGTACGTTTCTCAGGATTACTGGAGACAATGAAGGATACAATGCCAGCTAGCTAACACCGTCCATAGAAATTTAAAAGCGCCCAACAAGTGGGCTCGAGCTCACGGTCGTGGCGACGCCAAACCACCAGGTAGGTAGTCACCTAACATGCCCCTGACAGGAGTTAGGTAGCTTAGTGCTGTTCAGCTCATGTATGATCTGCTGGATAGCCTGATAGCAAACACTGGATGGGGCAGAAGTTACAAATTTCACTCAGCTAAAGTGAATCATATTCAGACTTTAAACAATACTGAAGAAGTGGGCCAAAGGAATTTGATATTCTAAAGTTCACGGGCAAAGACCTGTTACAGACGTCAGGCAGGTATTGTGTCGCTTGTCGGTCTTAAGGCGCACGGCAACAGACGTGCGAAGGTGTACGGAGTCGAAGGCGAATAAATTATTGAAAATAACGCCAACCTTGACAGTTAAATTTGAAATGAATCTTGAAGATTAACCAACTGTTCGATTCCAGTATGAAATGCTCTCACTACTGCGTTAAATAAAGTTTGAGATACACTTGAAAAGTCCAAAGGCAAAACGATACAGGCAAGGGGTAAAACTTTCCAGTTGTCACGTTTAGCAAAGTTCACGCGTTTTACTGCAAAAAAACGGAAGCATTATCCTCGGTACTGAAATTGGAAAGTCAGCGGAAGAAATCTGAGCAGTTACGGGCTCAATTCCAGCTTAAAATCTTCTGAAAACAGCAACTGAAATAAGTCCCTACTTCATCAGAAAATGCGACCTAGCTTTTTGTACAGTTAATCAACATCCCGCGTCGTTTTCTATTTTCACTTAGCTAACTATCGCTGTTTATCATCGAAACAGCATAGGTTTATTTTCGGGATGGAAAAAGACCAATAAACTATACTGAAGATGGTGACTATTGTCGCCAGTGCAAAAGAAACGAAACAGATGAGTGATGTACATTCAGTGATTAGTGAGTGTAGATAGCTCATTGTAAACTCCTGGTTGGCGTACTTTCGTACTTGGACAACCGCTTCTAATGTCCACAACCCTCTCGAACTGTCATAGTACGAAATGTTTAGCTGGTTAAGCTGTTTTTGCGGTGATGCGGCTGGCTGGAGTATGTCTGTGACCAGCCGCACTGATTCGTTAGTGTTGTAACCAGGATATCCCTACATTACCCACACGGGGTGGTTCGTATGACTTGACTCCCTCATGCTAGAGGGGATGTGCACTGGGATGCCACCGGCTCAAAAACTATTTGCACACGTTTGAGGACCGCAATCAATCGATCGCCCTGGATATTTCGGTCCTATCTTCAGTTGTCACGCTAGTAATCGTTGCTTCACCAGGGTCCACCGAAAGGGAACTTATCCGACTTACCCGACTGTTTAGACGACGACCGAAGCACACATTCGTTCAAACGGATCACCAATGAACTGACAGACAGGTGACCGGCTTTCCAGTTGTGTTGACACCCGAGGTAAATTTTCCGCGCCTGTGTTTTGTGTGTTTATGTGTGTGTGATGTACGCACGTACTCAGCGAAGTTCGCATACGCCCCAAACTTGGTATGCATAGGGGAGGCGTTGTTGGCCTGTATCACGGACAACCGGACAACTTGGTACAAGTGAGATCACATTGTTCTGTCACGGCTCCTGTCGTGTAAATGCACTCCACACATCGTACAGGTGAACAAAACGGGGTCAACCAGCCCACATGTGTGCAAACCAGTCGTACGAGCTCGTTCGACATCAAACAATAGGCACAGAAACCTCTTGGGACATCTTAAATTGGCATCGGGTCACTCGAAAGTGGTATCGAGACAGGTTAAAACGACATCAGATCACCTTAAAGTTAAGAGAGCAAAGCGTCACATGAGGCAATATATGGGTATGACAAATAACGTCATTCTAGTTTGTGTCAACAGATTGAGCGAAATCTGACGGCACATAATCGACCATTCACTACCATCCAAGCGAGTAATCTATGATTCACCTTAAAGCTCACAGAGATCCCCACACCGGCTTGATCGCGAGATTCGAGTAGAGGATCAAAAGGGACTCTAAGAACCGCTTATTCACAGAAATGTCTAGGAGCGAATTCAAATAGAAAGCAACGCTTGGATCGTGAAGGCACTTTTCGGTAACATGGCACACATCTAGTTCCGGGCTTCATGAAGTGATCCGTAGAACAACTTGCTGACCTGCTTATTACAGANGTAGTGCGTGAAGCACAAATGTAGACAAAAGCAAAACATGCTCCACGGTTTCCAAAGCACTGCACACTTTTGGCGCAACACAATTGAGTCCTGTTTAAGGACATCTCTCAAAAACTATCGCAGAAGTAAGGTGGTTTCTTGCATACTATAAAGTTGGCACGTGCCAGGGAACCGTACACATCGTACACAAGTGGTTCTAGGTTTCCACATGATCGTGCATAGCTGTTTTGTAGAGGCATCACTCGAATTTTTCGTGGGTACTTACAATTTACCACACGTAGATATTTTCGTGTAGCCCAAAGCGATGTGTGTAAGGTATGGTCCATTTCACATTGTTCGAGTAACTTAATTCCATCAACGAAGTTAGGAACAAAACCGAACCTAGGGGGATTTCATCTGAAATGTTCCAGCCAACAGCCTCCAAGTCCGACTCTCATGAGCCATTTTCTGCCTAATACGCTGATCGGTGGAGTAAATAGCTGTTATAACCCAGGGGACATAAGCCCGGGCAATTAGGCCCTTAAGGAATATCATACATTGCTGCACTCCAGTCTTTAAGCAGAAACAGACGAGTGGCAGTGGTAACGGTGGTCCGGTGAAATTCGTAGTCGGTTAAGGAACCCTTGATCAAATGCGTATAATGTTGCAAGTGTCTGTCAGAGAAAGTCGACTGTGTAAGCTAGGTATTCTATGCATGGGAACACACGAATGAACTGTCTGAGTATGATTTTGCGCTCGCAGGGAAAATCTAGTTGATCGTTTCAATCGTGCGTTAACCCTAATGATTACCGCATGCACATTCTTTATTGTGTGATCATACGCGGCATTTCGTAGAAACCTAAATATTTATGTCCTCCACTTCCGTGTGATCGCTCAGGAAATTTGTTTGGTACAGTGCAAGTGAAGTCAGCTCACTGCGTTAGACTACCTGACAATAGTTCTGACTTATGCGTTGTCAGCTTTGACTTCAAAGAAGGTGGTAGTTTTACAACTGTTATTCAAAGGAGATAATGTCGATTGGATGATTCAGTTGTTCTGTTGTTGTCTGCTTTCTGTGTCGAAAAACCCGCGTAGTGACACAGAATGATTTGGAACTGCATACATGCCGTCAACCTCCTCGTTCGCCAAGTCAAATGCAGCCCAGTCTATGTGGCCGGAAGTGAGCGTTGGCCTGAACCAGGGTTGTCCAGTTTCTACCACAATAGATCCAACACAGTTACGCAAACGACAAGCAGCCTGACGGAGAACAAGAAAGTCGATCTTGCCTGGTGATGTAACGTGCGACTGATCTAGCACGGTTTGTGCGTGTCCCGTCAGCTATAGAAAAAAATGTCACCGTGATAGCAACCCAGCAGGGTTTAAACTTTGACCTCTGTGTTTCGGGTTTCGCTTGGGTTTAGAACGTCACTCTTCTGTCTCTTCAAGTCAAACTGGCAACAGGAAATGATTGCATCAGGATTACAGGTATCCAAACTATACATATGAAAATCAGGACTGCAAGCACTGGTTGAAACTAAGGTACGATTTAGACAAAATTAATAACTGCGTGTATCCTTCATTGGTAAGAGAATGTATAATCCGAATCGGAGGAGAACATCGTAGTACATTCGTTGAGTTTATCAAGAAGATAAGAACGGCACGTTTGATTGACCAGAAACATCTGACACTAGCAGAAATTCGAAATAATGAACTTACCTCCGGAAGCAAAACGATTAGACTCTTCATAATAGACAAGATTTGGCACGGTACTCGTGGTAACAATGAAGCGAATAGGCTTAAAAGTTTCTGTAACAAAATAGGAAAAAGCAGCAATTGAGAAACTGGAGAAAAACAAAAACGGCACATAAACAGAAGTGAACCATATAAACAAACTCACGGTTGGTGAAAATTTAACCACATCCATCAAGTTTAAACGTCCATTACCATTGCGCAAACGATCAAGTTGTTGTTTGCGCTCCGGAGAGCCACTCGTAATTACATGGAGTGCATTCATAACTTTGTCCAACAGGAATGTTAATTCAGCTGGGGCTAACTTGACAAGAACAAAACCGAAATTGAGCAGGAGAACTGCCGATCGAAGTATTTTGATTGACGGTTCTTCCGTAAACTGAGAGACACTCGCATTAAGTAATCTACAATAGAACAATACACAGTAACGAAATGAAATATCAGCTGCGTAGACATGTTTATATTTATAGATGTGAGAAGTTTGATGAAATTTCATCACAGAAATTGGTGTTATCGGAACAGTACAATGACCAATACGGTAGTAAAAAAATTGCTTTTCACCTACATAAATCAAAAGTCCACTGATGTGTCTTAAGACATCTTGAAACAAATCGATTCAGATATTCACTTATTATTCGTTACTTATGTATAACGATAACATCTATTTGGTGTCATATATTATAAACGAGACAGTGTACGAAACCTACAAAATCTCAGTCGTCACTAAGAGTAACTGTTCCAAAGGCCGCCTTATTGAACGACCTGCCAGTATGACCAGCTACACGGATTTTCAGCTGGAAGCAGAGCAGGTAAGTCGTAGCGTTTTCACGGTATGTCATTCAAGAAGTCCAGAAACCTTGCGATAAGTATGTGATGTGACACTGACTATTTATAACTACCCACCTGATGATGTGTTGCAATGTACGAAACCATTGATAGTACATCGCTTAATAAAAGGTCTGTTAAAAGTGAGCTCGACGGACGATTGATGCTGAAGTTGTTCGCAGATCAATCAGCAGTCATTTTTATCAGTTTTACACACATTTATCCCTTTGGGTCACAATATAACCAGTCCACGTGGAGTTGATAGACGATCTATCACATGAAGCATGCGGTGCTCTAAGATCGACCACACGTATTTTTCAAGATATGTGGAATCAAATGATCTGAAGCATGCAACATGGCGTTCATGCAACATCCTATGATCGATCAAACTTAGTTTTTAATTGTAACACCGGAATGTGCTCGATGGCATGCGATATACTACGTTACATATGGAATGAATACTAGTGTGCAATGCGAACACAGGCAGGAACAGTCGTAATGATCGTGGTTTGAACCCATACCCCTTCGACTGAAATTACACGTCGACATTTATAACCTACAACGAGCTTAGCCAGGTATAAGGACACCGACTTTATGGTTGCTGGCTCAATGCAATATATCAAAATATACTCGCGTAACAGCTGACAAGTCCGCGAGCGAAATGCATTACTGAATGCTCAACAGCCGCTAGTCTGTGAACGTTGTCTTCATCATTATTATCAGCTTTGGGCCACACCTGAGGATACAATGGATCCGGTTGCCGTTGGTTCATATGGCCTTCGACGAAGACAGTCGATTAGTACATGAATACAAAAGTATAGAAAGGAAGAAACCAGGCGGAGAAAACAGCGGAGGTTTATAAAAACAATCAGCAATCTTACTGATGTGAGCTCGTTGATAGCTCCGACACAGCACCATGTCTGTTAACACTTCTAATCAGCGGTGTGGATAGTCACAAACTCTTCAAAGCGGTAGACGACACCTATCAAAGCTTGTTTAACGAGGTGGTCAAGGTATCCATAGCTGATGGTCACGTCATGGACTGATCGGCTTGCGGTTTCTGAACACTGAACAATGTGCAGCGCGGCAGACACTTCGTCAACACACCAGCGTAAACTAAAGGTTTTCATCAAATCAGTAGTCGGACCAGGACTTGAGGATCTCCCACATACGCGACAACGGACTGGTGCGTTGCTCACGCAATCAGCCCATGTGATACAGGCTAACTGACGAGAGGCTATATGAACCACCGATATTGAGCTATGTGCCTTTATTATCCTTACGGACAACTCGTCAGGGGAATTTCAGGCTGATGATGACACTACCCAATTAAGTGAAACAGACAACAGTCTTCAGCGCACTGCCTGAAACAACACAGGTAGGTTCAGAATTAAACCAACCTTGTAATGATATTTTACACTTTGAAGGTAGAAAGTGCATATCACACAGGACATCGCACTGTTTAACCGGTTTGGTATGATATGCATATTGTGTGAAAAGGAACTAAGCGAAGCAATGTCGTCGCCATACTCAGTGATAGTCCTCTTACTGTCTTGAAATACTCCAACCCACAGAACCTCCGATCAGTCTTTCCGGAATACCACCCATTAGATAGTTGAAGAGACAGGGGGAAACTGGAGACTCTTGTGAAAATAATTAAAAACGGAGAATTTCCGAAGTAGCTGTTGATAATCATGTACTTTCTAATCAGAGCGAGCATGTAACTACTTCCGTAAAGTGATATAGTGCGCCAATTGAGGTTAGAAAAGCTATCCGAGATGGTGACAAGTCGTATCCAATGGCGTACCTGCATTCATACCATTTCTAGTTCTTCCGCTTAGTCTTCTTTTATTATTATTATTATTATTATTATTATTATTATTATTATTATTAATCAGAACAACTGCAACATAATTATGTTGTCTACATTGCTAAGATGAGGGCCAAACTATTCAAAGATCCCAAACGAGTAACCCATATTTCTTTTAAAAATGTACAGTTGAAAGGAATTTGTTATCCCACACTTAAACATGCATGGTTTTGATTGGATTGTCAGATTTCGTATTTTGAAGTGTCCCTTTAGCATCCGTGTGTAACGCCTTACAGCTCACATCTATTGGGAACACACCCGAACACTTTACCAACATTATTTTGTCGAGATTTTCTAGTTTGTTCCAACCCGGCCTTGGCTGTTGCACGAAAGTTAAGGCTAGGCTTCAACTAACGCCAAACACTCAACCAGTTTTCCGCCCAAAGCGTCCAGTTCCTACGCCGCCCTTGCTACCGTCGAGAAAGAACTCGAACGCCTCGAGCAGTCAGGTGTCATTGAGCCAGTCAATTACTCATCCTGGGCAGCCCCTACTGTCGTTGTCCGCAAAGCGAACGGCAAAGTGCGTATCCGTGCCGATTATTCCAAGGGCTTGAACACCGCTTTGGAGTCTCATCAGTATCCCGGAAGATCTGTTCACTCAGCTTAATGGCGGCACCTGCTTCGCAAAGATCGATTTGGCTGACGCCTATCTTCAAATAGAAGTGGAAGCCGATTCGAGGGAGCTTCTGACCATCAATACACATCGTGGTCTATTCCGATTCAACCGCCTTCCATTTGGTGTAAAATCCGCACCTGCTATTTTTCAGCAAATAATGGACGCAATGCTGACGGGTCTACCTGGGACTGCTGCTTACCTTGATGATATCATTGTTACTGGTTGCAACTCAAATGAACTTATGGAGCGTCTCACTGATGTGCTTGACCGCATCCAACAATACGGTTTCCGTCTCCGTGCAGACAAATGTGCATTTTTTCTCACATCCATCAAATATCTTGGTTTCATTTTTGACAAACATGGGCGTCATCCCGACCCGGATAATATTTTGGCAATCCAACAGATGCCAGCACCCACAGACATTTCCACTTTACGCTCTTTTCTCGGCCTTGTAAGCCACTATAGCACTTTTTTGCCTGATATGCATCTTATTCGTGCCCCGCTTAATCACCTTTTGAAAAAAGATGTTTCCTGGAACTGGTCGTTTCAATGCCAGTCCGCATTTAATAGAGTCAAATCCCTGCTTAACTCTGACTTGCTCTTGACACATTTCAATCCCTCCCTTGGAATTATTGTAGCTACGGATGCTTCCGACTACGGCATTTCACACATTTTTCCAGACGGTACAGAAAAAGCAATTGCTCACATTCCAATGAATATAAGCGACAGTGACTTATGGAGTTGTTCTAATGATAAAGAACCGGATGATCTAGATAAACAGGTAGTTATTATTAAGTGTATTTGACATACAAAAATCCACGTTCTCTAAGACGATTTAAAAGCATAATCACTCCCTGAGAATCATAGTTAGCACTGTTGGCCATAAATTGTAAGATGCTGCAATCGCCTAATAAAAAGGCTTCCAACAACGACGGTGACAATCTGCCAGTGTGACTGTTTTCTAGAATTCTGAAACACATTGGAGATCATTCAGCAACATTGTAAGTTACCTGGTTAAATTCCTCACGGCCTCAGAAACACTAAGAGGCGATGGAGCACCTCTGAGGTAGGACGAAATCACCGAATTCATTGTGCGGTCGGAGACTAGATGGAATGAAGGAAAAGTAAACGCATGAATTTCATAGGTAAAGTATTGAAAAAAGTTGCACATCACCAAACGTTTAAAAAACAATTAAGGCACCATGCCACGGTCAATACAATGGCCATCACATAACAATAACCATCGTTGAACAGCTTTCCAGTGACCAAGAAGAAGAAACCGTAGTTAGTACAGCGACGGTTGGTTTCACGTTTAAGATTGGTTGAAGTCCTGTTCGGAAAAGTCTATCTTCCCCCAAAAAAGATTCATGTTCCGAGATTACTTGGAATAACCAGTGGTTTTGAATTCCATCCTTCCTCGAAGCCGAAAAATGACGATCGAATGGTGCACACCACAGATGCCGCATAAGTGAATTTTTCCCGGCGGACAATAACAGGAAATTAACAGAAAGCTGAACTTTTATGATTGTTGTAGTTTCATGTACTTCAGTCACTGCAGCCAACAAAGCCACGAGACCAACCGAAAATGAACAGCCTCAACCTAAAGTAGCAAGACCTCGACCAAAAAGAAATTTTGGAAGCATAAAGAAGTCGTGGATTCGTCACCTCAGGAGAGCACCCAACACCAAGCTATATAGCTTTAAATGTTTCAAATATTGACAAATATTCCCCGATCTCTGGCTCAATCTCATTTGGTTGAAAATAACTAAGTTGTGATAAACTATCTACTAATGCACATCATTAACTGATGGTTTTATTACGTCTTCGTTTCCTCTCTTCAGCTCCCATACCGCCGTTGTTAAACGAACAAATCCTAATAACTGGGGAACAAATCTATCCTAGTTAATCTCGACTGACCGCTCGCATGTCGTTTACATAACAGTTTACTCATCTAACAATTTGAAATGGAACGTCTTCTGCGACCGGAACGCTTCGAGACTGAGTCAAGCTGTATGAACAGTTGTATTCATTTACTTCATCTTTACATTGTTCTTCATTTGCGCTGTAGCTCACCATTGATGCTTCACTTACTGTGCACCAATCATTTTGTCGCATCATTCTGAACGTTCATCTCCCAACGTGCTTTCCAATCGATAAACACTCCGTCAAAAATCGTCTGTCTTTTCAGTATGAGTCGCGGAATTGAATATACGATTAGCTGATCTGTTCAGGAATATACCACTGGCGACGGGGTCTTCACGAACCTAGCAATGTCTATCTCCGCAGACCAGCTAGTCCATTCTGCAGCAACAGCGAGAGCAGTTTGAGTAGTCGCAGCAACGTCTCATCGAGTCTCTGACCAAAACTCTTCACTT